>JABUQX010015138.1:30000-32020 GCA_015478945.1 Trachelipus rathkii
AAAGACACCTATTTAACTACTATATATATATATATACCTCTATATAGGTAAATACATTTATATTTATTCACTTTATAATTTTTGCTATATAATATTCTATATCATGTTACCAAAAAATTTTAAATAAATTATTAGAATCTTTTTTCATCCTATACATAATATATATTAATATAATTAATATAATATATATATATAATATTATAATTATATAAATTATTTAATATATATATAATAAATATATATATATATAAATATATATAATTATTATATAATATATTTATATATATATATATATATATATTATATATATAAATATTATATTATATATATAATATATATAAATATATATATATATATCTAACTATATATAATATAATATAATTTTGTAGATTATTTTACTTATTGCTACTGTAAAAATAATTATTGCTATAATATATATATATATATATATATATAATATAACTGTTCAATAAATATTCTGTAATAGGGTGAGGCTGAGGCAGACCCTCAGCCCCCCTGGCTATTTTAGCTCACCTATATACTATGTAATATATAAATATTATAATATATATATATATATATATAATATAATAATTATATAATATATATATATATAAATAATTAATATTAAATATAATATATATATATTATATAATATATATATATATTATTATATATATATAATTAATATATTATTAATAAATATATATATATTAATATAAATTAATATATATATATATTAATAATAATTATATATATATTTTTAATATATATAATATATATATATATAAATATATATATATTAAATTATATATATATATATATATATTATATAATATATATTATAATTAATTATATATAATATAAATAATATATATATATATATATATATAATATATTAAATATATATATTAATATAATTATATATTATATTATATATATATATATATATATAATTATATATATATTATATAATTATATATATATATATATATATTATATAATATATATATAACTATATATATATTAATATATTAATTATAATTAACACTTTCTTCCAATTTTAAAAACATTCTCTTTTGATATTGCTACTGAGCATTATTAATATTATAATTTAATTTAATAAAAATATTTATTATTCACTTAAAAAATAAAACTTCATCAATAAAATCCCCCTTTAACGATGTCCTTAGATCCGATTTTATTATTTTTTAAAGCAGAAAATAAGCTCTCAACATTCACTTGACTTGGAGGCAAGCTATAATTGTGTAAGCCGCATCTAGGCAAAATTTAGGATAGCTAGGAATATCTCTTTAACTTCTTAACTTTGATTTCCCGGTTGATTTTTATTATTTCATCTAATGCTTTATGGAATCTTTACTTTGTATTTTCTAAGAGGATTTTTAGTTTAAAAGTTTTTTTACTGTAGATTTGTCATTTTTTCTAACGCTATTCGCATGCTCCAATTGGCTTCCATTGTTGTCAAATTTTAACTCCTTATTTGACAATGATACCACAATTTTGGAGGATTTTCCTCAACTGTATATATAACTGATAATTACTTACCCTGACTCCGACCCAAATTTCTCACTGTTTGTATAGTTATGTATTCTATTTTAATGATCTAATATTTCACAATAAGACTATAATCCTTATATATATTTATTAATATAACTAAGATTCACCATGATTCTAGTAAGGAGATCTGAAATCATGTTGAATATCTATAACAAAGATTGCCCGAAATAAAAATAATATATTATTATATAGTTTTCATAATTTACATTCTTTCACTAACTATTCTTTACTGTGGAATATTTATAATATATAATTACATTTTATTTATTAAAATCCTACTTTATCTTATAAAATAAATAATTTACTTACATAGTCTATATAATTTCTTTTATTAAAGATATTATTTTTATTTTTGTATATATAATAAGGTGTTTAATAATTTTTATTTGAGGGGTATTCACATTTGTTATCTCACGCTGGACTATATTAGTAATTCTCCTCT
>JABUQX010015140.1:0-17500 GCA_015478945.1 Trachelipus rathkii
TTAATTTCTTCATTCTACGATGTCACGCCGCATTCTTTACATACAAACGCGCTTCGATTTCCCTTGGTATTTACCTCGCGCGTTGGGGTTCCCTTGGGTTGAACTTGCGCTCGACGTACTACCACCCATATCCGCTCTCGTTCTTTCTCCAACGAGATCGGTAAGTCTGTTTATCCTTTATAATTATTGAGCCCATCCCGACACTCACCTTTATGACCTATCATTGATTGTTGGCACTCTTACCTCTATGGGCTTTTTTTTTTCCTATTTTGTGGGCCCCATTTCTTCTTATTGTCGGATATACTTCGTAATTCTTTGGCTTAAAGACACTTAAGTGTTCGGCCACCCAGTAGACTTACCATATAAACTTATCCTGCTTCTTCCCCCACCCCATAACTTCTAAATGACCTCGTCGCCCTTCTTTAGAACACAACTCCGTCAGATTCATCTTCGGCACGCGTGCAGAAACTTTTCTACCTGTAATAAGGCTATTCTTACACCCTCATATTGTCTCTCGTTCTCATGTTCACCTTTTATCTAGTAGTCTCTCTCTCGGCAATGTCGGATTCTTCGTAATTTCTATTGTATTTTTCTCCTTGAACTTTTTTCCTATACCATTCTTGTTCTAGTTATATCTTGCTAAGCAGGTTACTGCCTCCTTGGTAGAGGTATTAGTTAAATGCTAACTAACATCACGATTAATCTAGAGTACACCTCTAAAGCTCGTCACCCTAATAAACGCGATGAATAGAGACACCCAGTTTCTACGTTCACGTTATCGTTGCAAAACGTTTCCGATCTTCAAGAAGCTCCCCATTCATCTTTTCCGTCAGAATGAAGTTCGGATCTGGCTCTATCTGCGAAAACTTCCAATGTTCATGTTGCCTCCTGATCATGAACTCCCAATCCTTACTCATCCTCACTTTCACTTTTCTGGAGACCCCTCTCACTTTCTTTCATAGTCCTACTCGTATCTTTCTCTTTTAATGCCTCCTCTCGCCTCTTCTCAATACCTCTCTTTTTTTCCTCCGCTCAGCAGCTGCTTTCTCTGCTAAAATTCCCTGGCCTCTTAACCTTCGTCAACCTGACAAGTTATGTATCACTATATCCATACTTTTTCAGTTTCAAGATTATACAATCCTTCTCCAGTCACTGACGGTAATTTATAAGCTTCCAGTCAACATTTTCGCTGAAATTTCCAGCTGTATCACCTTATCATTCACGGAAGCAGCCCCCAATTAGTTTTCCATCTTCTCTACTTTCAGAACTCTCCGACAGCCGACGCAATTATTCACATTAGTCCTCCTCTACCTTCCGCGGCCCCAACAGATTGACTTCCTTCATCGTTTCTAGTTTACACTTCCCATCGTTCACTCTTTGATTCTTGGCAGTACTCTGCCTTCCAAACATCCGATCGAGCAGCTTCTTCACCCTGTATAAGACTTCTTACTTTCTCTAAGTTTCCCTGAATCTCTTTTGTCCTCAATGAATAGTGAAGTCTTCCTAAGTCCTTACCATTCTTTTCTTACTCCTTGCCAGTTAAATCCAAAGTGTGTACCAGAAGGTTTGTGCAATGAAATATAAATTTATTCATAAACCTTTAATCCTCACTAAACTTAATTAATACACGTCAAGAGTCTTGATATATTGAGCCGAATCGAATATGATAACCCTTTATTTATAAAGACTCGCTCTTTTATACCATTCTTCCTTAAAGCGAAATAAATCTAAATTACTTATAATATGTTATCATATTTCTTAAAATTTAATAACTACAAATAAATATTATACAAAGAACTCTTAGAAATTATTCTAAAATATGTTTACAATCTAAAAAGCTGTTAATTAATATCAAAAATACTCCATTCTTAAAAAATGATAAAAAATCACTAAATTAATTAAGAAAAGCAGTCCTCACTAATAACTAACCAAAAGCATTCTTATATCATAAATCTTATCCTCTTATTCAATCTTTGATTACAATTATCTACAATACTTAAACATTAATTCCCCCCTTTTAACATAACAATTCAGATAACGATAACAAAATTTTAACTTCAATAAAGCTCCATAATCATATAATTACTAACTAAAAATAGAGATCATAAATTACAGACATTACCTTACGAAATAATAAATTCCAACATTAGCAAAGCACTGATTAGTATCGTAAGTAAATAAGTACTATCCAAAAAAACATAACTTTTCCATCATATAACAATCGTATTAAATTAGCATTCATCATTAATATGTAACTTAAAAATATTATATAATCACAAGATAACTAACAAAATAACTACAAATACAATCTAACACGCAAGTTTTATAGCTTATCAAGATAATCAACATTAACAAAAACCAAACACTATCATATTAAAAACGAAATGCTAACATTGCTAACATCTAACATAACAAAGTTTAAAACAAAATGATCTAAACCTTAACATAATCTAACTAAGAAAAAACATACCTAATATTACCTCTACGAAAAAATGCAACCATTAACAAGTTAACAGCTAACACAAAAATTAGTTAGTGAGTTTTGCTTGGGGGTATGCTAGCTACATTACTGTATTAACTTAACTGTTAATGTACAATATTTACTCAAGGCTATTTAGGAATGTTATGTTCTATTTAGGTAATTATGTTAGCTTTACTATGTTAAAAACTTTATTGCAATTATTCTGGTCAGAAGATAGTTAGGTATTCTTTTATGTGATTATATCGTTGATAGCCTAAAAAACTTCCGTCTAGGCATAATTTGTATTCAATATATTATTAAGTTATATATGAAAATATTTTGTAAGTTTTGTATAATTACATACAACTTTTATTTGCCACTGATATTTATAAATATATATATATATATAAAATATATATATATAATATATATATATATATATATATATATATATTATTATAAAATATATATGATGTATATATATAGAGTAGCGTTACGTTTGTGATATAATTTATTAATTACAGATATTATTCAGTGACTTTGGCTAATTGAAGTTATTCTTTCGTGAGATATGTCAGCTATTTTAAATACTCTAGTCTTAGTTTCAGTATTGAGTTATTATTAGCTTATATGATTGGTTAAAATTTTTATTACATTCATGCGTGTATTACTAACTTGTATCATTAAAAAGACGATTTGTTAAGTATTATTACGTACTATTAGCTACATTTACTGGTTTTTAATTGGACACAATTAGCCCATGCAAACTTGTAACAAAAATCACATAGGGAATAACGGAGAGCTGTTCGTATGATAAAAATTATTATGATAAAAAAAATTTTAAATTTTGTTTAATATTACATAATAAATAAAATTAACACTGATAGTGAAGAACGTTGAATAGGCATATATTTGTATAATGGTTATCTACTTACCTCGATAGGTTGAATTTTATTAATGTTAAAAGTATTCATCTAAGTTTGCCACAACCCAACATTGACATGTTCTTTATTATTATGTTAGCTTTATTGCTGTGTAAACTTTCTTAGCTTAGCATGACCAGTATGAAAACAGTAACCATGATAAAATTTGTTATTTTTTGGTATATACTATTATATACATGTAATTAAATTCAAATGTTAAAATATGTGAAAAAAGGTCATAGGTTATTTATATTAATTAGCTACTCCTGTTAAGTGATGGAACTTTGTAATGTTAACAGTTATTCGTTAATGATGTTTTTGGTGTTTTTATTAATATTCTTATTTTTCAGGTTTTGCTATGTTAGCTTTATAGATGTTATGTTAATGTAGAGTTATTATGATAAAATTTTCTCCCAGTTTTGCTAAATATTCCTGATAACTGAAAGATATCATAATATGTAAGATATGTTGAAATGGGATAGTTACGTTAGTAGGTAAATCGTTAGTCTTACGTATAATAGAATCTTTATAAATGTTAACATATTCATACGTAAAATGAGTTAGTTTATGGTTGCACATTATGTTAGCTTCATATGGTAAAACTTGTTATGTAGCAATTATCGTCGTATATAATAGTTAGGTATGATAAAATTTCCCACGTCTTTTAAATACATGTGATAATGTTATAAATTATCATGATATGTTAGAATATTGAAACATGTGAAATATAATTTTGTTCAATGTAGCTACTTACCGTCCATATTTGGGATATTGTTTTAATTCGTTAACAATTTATCAACGTAAGTTAATGTTAGGGTTTTGTAAGGATTTACGGTTGTAGCCCATTGTTATGTTAGCTATTGATGCAAAAATTTTATTAAACATTCTTTATCAGATACAATAGATTGATATTATGATACGACATTTCTTAAATATAACTGATCGAGCATTCTATGTTACAGGTTTTATAACTTGACATATGTCAGAAATATGCTGAAAAAAGTATGATATAGGCTAATTTTAGTATTTACTACTTTAACTGATTATGAGAACATTTAATGAAACTTTTAGTCGGATGTATAATAATAATTCAGGTATTACCTACGATTCTTTCTTCACGTTTTTATGTCAGCATTTATTCTCTGGCAGATAGATTTAATTAGAAAAATTCACTAAGTTTTTAATATTACTTATAAGGCTAAGATTACTCTAAATGTAGATAATTTGAAAAGTGGGAAAAGTACGTTTTTAATAGCTACGTATTCTTTAGCTACTTTACATTGAATCTGTATGATAGAGGTAGGCATGTATGTAGGTATGTTACCTCATTAGTTAATCAGTATTAGAAATTTAACCTTTACTATACTAAAAACTTCAGTTTTATTAAGCATATTCTCTGGTGTATGAAGTTACGGTTAGTCTGTTATAGCTGAATCTTTCGATAACTAACAAACTTACTATGTATAGCATTTATTCACAGTCAATATGGTATTAGGTATTAATACTTTGGTACGTTTTGTATTACATATTACTATGCATAAGTTAAATCTCCCATCCATTGATTATGTATATATGAAAAAAAGTGGATCGGTATGTTTTTATCTGTAATTAGACTTACCTATATTAATCAGTTAATAATAATAAAATAATTAAATAATATATAATAAAATTAATAAATAATAATAATAAAAATATAATAATGATATAATAATAATTAATAATAATTATAATATAAGAATAATAATAATAATAATAAAAATAAAATAATAATAATAAATATAATAATAATAATAAATAATAAAATAATACATAATAATAAAAGAATAAAATAATAAAATAAAATAATAAAAATAATATATAATAAATAATAGAATAATAAAATACATAATAATATTAATAATAATAATAATAATAATAATAATAAAATAAAATAATATAAATTAAGTTATTTGTAGAAGATATATTAAAAGTAATATTGTTGTATTAGAACTTACTTGCTGCAGGTTTGCTCTTACAGCTCGTATCTAAATTGAGAGAAAATTAGCCAATTATAACAAAGTTCTTGTAATTTGGCTGTTTATCTTACAGAAGATAATTTAGGGATATGTTATTTACTTCTTAGGTATATTATTCCTACTGTGTTAAACTTGTTTTTAAACAATTATCGTTAGTCTGGCAATGATAGTAAGTAAATTCTTGTTTATATTATATCAATTGATAAGCTAAACTTATTATGTTAGCGTTTATCATACGTAATATATTATTTGTTGTTGTACATTACGTCACTATTCAGTAGTTATTTATTGTATCATTATTTTGGCTTAGCACTATATGGTTTTTATGATAAAATTCGCTAATTTGTTAAATAACGTGATATTGTAAAATTATCATGAGAATATGTTAGAAAAAGTGGGAATAGATTACATTTTATAGGTGAATGTTAGCTACTTCACCGTTGAGAAGTAGGGAACTTGTTAATTTAACAGTTATCTTATCGCAAGGTAGTTAGATGTTTATTCTTAGGGACGTATATTATGTTACACTTACTTCAACTGTAAGTTTTTGTGGATTTTGTGTAGTTTGCTATAGTATGTCTTGTTATGTTATATCTGTTATAAGGCTAAAAACTTTGCTGTTATAATTCAATTTAGTATCTTGATACAAAATACCAGCAAATCTTTTCCTTACAATACTATATAAGTTAATTCCCTATCGATATTTTATAACAATATAGAAAAGTAGTAACTTTGAGTTAACGTAACTTTACCTATATAAAACTGTATATTCGTTTATGATTACTCTATGCTTTTTGTCAGTAATATATTTAGCATTTATCGTGATCAGTATGATAGATATGTTATTTATGAATAAATTATTTATCTTGTTTTAATGATCTAATGTTAGAAAAATAAAAAGATAAAAATTATAAAACTAGTATGTACCATAGTCATCTGGTATCGTTATCACTATCGCAGTATCGGCCATTTTTGGGACGTATCTCTTGGTATATGCATATTCATTACTTGCGGAGTAAGAATTATGAAAACTTTTAATTCAATAATAAATCTAGTTCTATATATAAAGTCTAATAAGAATTTTAGCTACTGAAACCCCACATGGAATGGCAATCTCGTATTGAACCATCTAAGGACATTATAAATAGCAAACGGAGATCTTCTCGCTACAATAAAAGCATCACAGAAATGGATAGCTCGCCTTATCAGCAAAACCTTTCAACGAACCACTGATAGTAACGATGTGGCCTTTCAGTTAAAATTGTTTGACTTTCACAAAAATAGGGTCAAAAATTTTGTCTGTAGCAGTTCACAGTTATATTTACAAGAACTGGGCAATTACATAGTTGCTTGTATAAACTTACCTCAAATCCTGAAATTTTCACATTTTCATGTAAAATTCGCAGCAAATTGTCTTCTCTAATTACACTGCCTCTATATTTTTCTGTACGTACTGAAGGTAACAAAAATATAGCTTATATTATATTATATATCTGTAAAAAAAATTAATGCCACTCGCAAAAGTTTTAAACTAGCAATACTCATTCGCAGCTGAGTGTTTTTATTAAAATTTGGTTATCATATCAAATTATTGACATTTTCTTGTTTTTCTTTCCCATGCACAATAGTTTCTTCCAATTGCAAAAATCCTGAAAAACTCAACCTATTGCTCAGTAAAAAGAAGACAGGAAACTGACAACTTCATCACATGAATAACTTCTTGAACGGCTCGCAAAATGCATGTCTCAATCGCAATCACGTGATTTCTAAAATGGCATACTGCTCAAAGAGAAGCAGACGGAGAAATGTCAGAAATACCCAGCACCATCTGTTAAAAAATATTTATCCAAAAAGGGCTAAAAGGACTTTAGGCAAACAGTTTTTGTAGGGCCAATTTAATTCGCAGATTAACATGCCTGGAGAAGATAGAAAGAATAACTGGGAAAAGGGCCAAAACATCAACCTGCCAGAGGAAACTTGAATGAAAAGGGCTTTTCAAAGCAACGTTAGACAATCTCTTGACATCCCAATTGCAAGTGTGAGATTAAATTATTTCAGAATTTGATGGTCATGTCAATGGTGCTGCTGCAAACTTGAATGCACATCCCCTCTCGTTCTAAGGATATGGAAAGAATCCCTTCAAAAACTAGGATTTATTAATAGTCAAAATGGAAAGTTTGGATCTGGTTTGACAGCATTAAATGATTACCAGATCTACTGACACAGAAAACAATTAAAAAGCAAAACGGAAGAGATAAATAAGGTACTTACTCAATATAAGCAGAAAAAAGGAAGATTTAACATTACACCAAAATGTGTTCTTTTCTCCGACGAAGATGAAGAGCAACTGATGTTAAGATGAAAAAATCTGAAATCCTTGCAATCAGTGATGATTTAGTACCTCTACTCATGTCAATCAGCATAAATAACTTACAATGCGGCAATGTGCATTGCAAAGTATTAGTTATGGTAGTCGTCTACTCTACATCTGCCATACAACAGCTGATTTTGGATCGATTAATACGAAGGAAGGAAGTTGGTGATCTCAAGAAAGTATAAAGCACAAAAAAAGTCATGAAATCATCTTAGGACAACTCATGCTCGATGCCGGATAGGCAATATTTAATGTATCTCTTTGATGGAAGCAAGATTCACAAAATTCTGTACAAGCAGAAACTCAAGCTCACTCAGTTTCCAAATATGTAAATTAGAGCATTTTACAACTGCTTGCAGTGAGGCAGGGAAGTATCTTCCATTTAACTCCAGAGAAACGCCTTAACAAAAGAAACCTGCTAAGTTATTGTCTAACATGCTTGGATCTTAAAGAAAACAATCATGAAAAAGTTATGCATTCTATGAATGGTGACATCATTATGAATGTAAACACTTGTGGTAAGTGATGAGATCATGCATTTGGTTGGATAGCACATAGGCTGAATCGGTAAACTATCTGGTTTTGCTCTCATACTAATGACTACCTTTCGCACTGTCACGAGTGTATGGAAAAAATCTTTTGCTCTACAACAAGGTTAGATGTAAGATTGCAACCATGCTTGAAAACTTCAGCAAGAACAGAACTAGAAATCAATCCCTCATTGTCAGAATATCCTTACAGACGCTTTTCCATGAGTGACACTGTTACAAAATTTATCTCTACAATGTCAAACATGATAATCAAGCATAAAAAGGTACTTGCCAACGATCTGCATTAATTCAGAACATTCGATCCTGTAAGCCACTCGGCGGGTAACAACTGCAAAATAGATTTGCCCTCAGTGGGTTCAAACACATGGCCAGCAGCAACACTAACAAGTTGGAGATCTTCTACAACTGCTTTTGGAAATACATTCTAGTTCGTTAACTATTCTCTGCTGTGGTTTACAACAAATCGAAATTCTCTGTTGGAAGGACCTCAAACATTCTTATCAGTTAAGTTCCTAAAATCTCAGAAGAGGCAGTAGCAAGAATATTTTTGCCAACAATCTAACGTTCATCGTGGTTTTCATTTAGCTAAATGTGCTTCAGACACTTTTATGCTCGGTAGACCAAGAAGAAAGGAAAAGCAGTCCAGGAGAATTAATAAAGAATTAGATGATGATACACCAGAACTATCTTGTATCGTCTAGGGAAACACCGTGCCAGAATCCAAATGCAATCCCTTTGAATGATAGACTGGTCAGACAAATGGTATTTAACCTCCACTTACTTGTATAACTCAAAAATCAGAAATAAGAAATTGTTGAAGAGCCAATAAGTCCAAATGCGCCATTCATGGACATCCTAGAGTTTGTGAAACATGAAACAAGCTTCTGCAAATGTATATCATGGAGAAACAGAAGGATTCATTAGAGGCCAGAAAGGCAAGCAGAAGAATGAGTCTAGGAATGAATCGATGTAAGACTTGATGAATATTATAAAATCTTTACTTACCACCTTCTGTGTATACTTGACCAAATCTATAATAGCACATTTTGTACATTAAACAATTGAGCAAAGTTGGGGATCCTTCCCTATCAACTCTGAACTCCCCTGCAGTAGTATAGTAGTCATGTTCTTTGATATGGTAAAGCTCTTCGATGAAATAAGAAAAAAACCTTTATAAAATTAGATATTACACATCAAAAGACCAATTTTTAACCCATTATTACAAAAAACAACGAATTTTATTTTGCCCCCAAATTGACATTCCCGAATATGTAGCTTTGATAGTCATATGCCAAAATTGCTGGACATCTCATTCACCTTCAAAAGAACACACCAAGGAACCTCTTCGAAAAACTGGAATAACATCATCAAGAAGCAAGATTAATTCAATATGCAATCTGGAAGAGGAATGATGCTCTACAAAACATGAGATCTGTTTTGTGCGTTTGGATGCCTACAAAGAGGATCCTTTCATGTGATTCATAACATGGGCCAAGTTTCCATTAATCAGTGCTTGGCAAAGCAAATATATCAGGCCCTACTCCTCATAAGACGAGGGCTAATTTTTATGAAATGTAATGTAAACACCCCCAAAAAGGACAGGCTCCGCAAATACTAGTGAAAGTCAATGTTTTTGCATTAACAATTTTGAATTTTTGTAATTGATATTGAGATTAAAATCTATCTTTCATTTTAAACGAGGTTATTACTATATGTCTTTTTGAATGAATAAGATGCATATATTTGTCTTTTCCAGACCATCATTAATTGACTTCTTTATCATTATTTTTTATCTTATATTGCAGCTAGTTAAAGAATCTTCTTTCAAATTGTAATTAGTATTATCATTTTAAACATAAAAGTAACTCTTAGAATAAATTACTTCAATTAAATATCAATGATAAAAAACAAACATAAAAAAAGTTCATTAATATTAACTTTGGCATTAATCCTAAAATCTATTTAATTATAAAATAAATAGAATTTAAATATACCTGTGCACAATCAATATAAATAATGACTAAATGGGTGTACAGGATGCAATCTGATTACCTAGCAGTAAACAACAATTTCATCTTATACTGTGTATTATTATATAATTTAAAGTATCGTTCGGTACGGCCTTTATCTAGTATCGGTACATTCCTCGCAAATAAATCATAATCAAAATGTTATTTAATAAATTATTTATATCACCCCTGTGTCAAACAAGAATCAAAGAGTATTGCAATATGTTCGAAAGGACTGAGCCAGTTTCGAACAACTTTCTCAACGGATATCAAAACCCTATGAAATACGAACTACAAACCTAAAAGATTCCTCTAAACTCTAAACGAGAAAACCAAAATACAACAGCAAAACAAATACTCTGTAAGAACCTCAAAACTAAAAATACAAATACCACAGGAAAACGAATTGGTCATGTAAGTCACGTAACATGAAAATTACAAAATACTTAACAATTTACAACGGAATCGTCCTCAGTTACCATAAAAAAAAATAACAACCAAAATAATTAATCATAAATTAGGATTTATACATTTATTTCATCACGGAAGACATTTTAGTCTCTTTGCACATATCTTCTTAAGTTTATTATTTATGTACCTTTACTATTATGTTAAAACTTGGCTATAATCAGAACATTCATCAGAGAGAGAATATACGATAGAACGTATGTCAATACCGACGATAACACCACATAATCATTCACATGGCTTTTCATAATGTAAGGTTGTAAGTAGTTTAAGGTTCCATAAGGTCCATAAATTTAGTTTGTAGTTAACATGGCGAGCAAACGCGCGACTAATATAATAACAAATTATAAGACCCAGTATTTGGTAGTATCGACTGCTAATAATAGACTTCTTTCGCGTCTAGCTGCGCTAATCACTCGTACAGACGCACCATCTGCAGTTACGGCAACACCAGAACACCCCAATGCCTCCCGACTAATCCCACCTGTCTTGCTACTACCTTGATTCAGCTATAGAATAATATATATAATATAATTATATAATAGAATAAAATGATGCATATATATTAATATAAAATAATATACATAATATATTATATTAATATATAAATATTATATATTATATAATAAATATAAACTATAATATATAATATTATATATAAGTATATATATAATAATATATATTAAGATTATAAATAAAACAAAAGATAGTAATGATACAGTAGAAGATGAAAGAAGGAGGTATTATGTTTAAATAGCTTGGACATTTATTAGTATTAAAAGTGTCTTTTTTTTGAGTTGGATAATGAACGAATGATGAAATGATAAATTGTGCATAAGAGCGTATTATTTATAGTAGTCTGATATTTCTTTTTATATTAATTTATTATTGTCTTTGTAAAATGTTAATTCCCTGTAGTTTAAACCTGATGTAAAATGTGTATAGTTGATATGTAAAGAACATGGTCTATGTTCGTCTTAGAGCTGAAAGAAGAGAAATTTCTTTCTAGGTAGTTGTAAACTCGATGTCTATAGTAGATATATTCTATGTTATACAGGTAGTGTATTTAGTTGTAGAAGTAAGCGCTTTTTGTTTTGGAATAAAGAAAAAATCCTTTCTGTAAAAGTGGGTTAATGTGACTCACTCGAAATTTCTGTATTTGAGATTGGGGTATACTAATCTCTTTATTGGAGGACGAAGAGAGGGAAAAATTCTTTTTAACCGAAGTGTGGTTTAATGTTTTGTATATAGTAGGTAATGTAACTTCTTAGATAGACAAAAGAAGATAATAACACAAAAGGCAATAAAGTCAATTCATTAATCTGGATGATTCTATAAAATACGTGAACGATCCATAGGAATTTTTATCACCGCACGCTCTAGAAGATGATTAATAGATACAGAAAGAACACTCATACCTTTTCTTTCATTATTTCATTCACACTTTAAAAGTGCAGATAGTGAAAGATATTTTAGATGTAGGTATTAAATAGTCAGACGGTATGGGCAAAAAGCTGAGTCTTAACGATGTTGGTGACGACTGCGAATCGGGAAGATTATATGAATAAAGGCGGAGGATGACTGTCCCGTTGGCACCACTTAACAGAACTTTAGATGTAAGCTCTGCAAATGAGCGCACAAATATTGTAAGTCGATGTGAGCATTAAATAACGCTCCGAACGTATAGAGGGAAAGAAATTAAGTATTTTATGATCTTATGGTTTGTGAGAAAAAGAATTATGATCTTCATACCTTATGTAAGAATCTTCAAGTGATATTTTACTTATTATATAAAATCAAATTCCCGTTATACATTGACAACTCGTATTTGGTGATAATCAGTTACAAAGAGTGCCCAGTGGTCTATAGTATTCCGAATACAAGTTTTAATAAGTCGTGCCATAGGAGATACATTTAGTTAATTTCCGGATACCTCCACGATGGCATACACATGTTGAAGCTCTCTATGTATTTATGACTCGATTCGATTCTCAGCTTCACTTAAGAAACGTAGAGCTGTATCTAATTATTAGCATGCAACATTAAGATGTCATTAACCAAATATAAAACTGTGAACCAGTGAGAAATCGTAGTAGAGCAGATATTTCTATGCGATGTAAGGGAAGTGAGAAATCTAAAGTAATATCGTATTATAATATTGATAGTTATGTTGTGCTATGGTAATCCGATAGGGGACACCATATCTTATTGAACATCTCGTTAAGAGATTTATTCTGTGAAAATATTGTATATTGAAACCCTATTGCCGATGTATTTGTTGGATGAGAAATGTTGGGTATATAGAGCATACACTACATGAGAATGTAAGCTCAAGGTACCTCACCAGTGAGGTAGGGTCAATGATTTGTACATGATTCTCTCTCCTCTCTCTCAACGATGACTTCTTACTATTGCATTCAAGAAGCATCTCACTCGCCATCGATTTTTCAACATGTAATTAATTATTATAGATTTATCTCACTCTCTATATTTAAGAGACCGTGAAATCTATTGTAATTAGTATATATTTGTTACATTCCATTTCGAAGATATTGACCCGTGTCAACAGAAGATATACATATTTTAGTTAAATATATTTTTAAATCCTCAATATAGGAATGGAGATAATAGAAGACGGGCACACCGTTGTCTCCACCAAAGAGTATTATGTGTAGGGGGATAATATATATAACTCTTAAAAAGGGGATAGGGTTATGATTTAAAAAATAGCTATATTCTTAAATATTCTTTTATAGCAAACAACTATACGTTCTAGTAGGCTAATAAGATGAAAAAGGAAATCTATTCTCATCAACTTATTTAATGAATACATTGACCATTGATGTAAAGAAAATATGTGTACTCTCTATGTCAGAGTACTGTCACTATATCAACTCGCCCAATTATATACTCTTATTAAAATTCTTCTGCAACGCAGAGTACTTCAAATATGCTAATAATATTGAACATGAATCATCTGTGTCTTCAAGGGCGAAACTCACAAATGCTACTCCATTAGGCAAGTGTTACCACCGTGTCATATAACCAAACGAACACATGAAGAAAATTAAATACAGGCTGGAAATATATATTAACTATTATATATATATATATATTATATAATTATATATTAGATTTAGAGAGAGATATGTGAGAGAGAGAGATATATATATAGTAATATAATGATAACCAGATATAGGTAAAGATAATAAGATGTACTATATATGTGACAATACACTTACTAATGTTAATAGTTTACTATAAAAGTAATGTTTCAGAAGTCACAGGTTAGATAATTTTCACAAGGGTATAGGAGTAATAATAAGAATCAATTAGCTAGTGTCGCATATAGTAAGATAGTACGTAGTTACGAACTACTTTATATAAGTAACACCAATAAACATAGTAAGAATAGGTATATTGTTATATTTGTTAGAAAAATATATAAATATAATGTGTATAACGAAACATAGATACTGTTTATAGGTCAAAAGGATATAGAGGAGCTTAGAAGGTTATGTTGGCAATCTAGAAATTGAGTGTCTGCGAGCTTCCTTCGAATTCTGTCACTATCACCGTTGACTAGTCTGGCATAGAGAAGCTCTCGTCTTGTATAGAGTATGAAATCAATATCTGAGTGTTCACCATGGCTTCTTTGATAAAGTGTAGTCTAGGTAAGATTGTCGACTCTTATTGTCACGAGTACATGTAAAATTGAAGCATCGGTCAAGTTAGGGGATACTACAGTATTGTACGATACTACAGTATTGTACGATACTACAGTATTATACTGTATTATTCGATATTAATTCGAATTTGTGACCTGTTGTTTTAGCACTACACAGTAAAGAGTTCACATTGTAAGCGTACTATACGATGTCATCTTCTCGACAGATTAAACTGCTATGCCATATTGCATGTACCCACTGGTAAATTATCTGGAACAACTCCATTTATCTATTTTTCCAACTACCTTTGAATTGAACAATTTCAAGAGCTGCGTATCTTAATATCAATTTTTTAACTCAAAGAAAAAAATAATTTAAGTTTATTAGTTAACTAATTAATAGTGATTTTTGGTCATAATTGTTTTGTTTTTTAATGAATTATATGTTTTGTTCATATAAAGAACATTCTTAATAAGTAATTAGCGGATATTATATTCATTCTTTTAATTAAGAGTATATTTCTATTACTTTTTTAATTAGAAAAACAAAAAAAAAAAAAAAACAAAAACAAAAAGAAACTTAAACAAAAAAAAAACTGTTTTTTTCGTTGGTTTAAAACAAAAACGTGTATCACGTGAGTGCGATATTATATATTATATTAATATAATATATAATATGATATATATTAGATATATATATATATTATATACTATATTATATAATATATATATGTATATTATATATATATATTTAGTATATTATATTATAAATATATATATGATATATAATATAATATTATATATATAATATATGATATTATATATAATTATTATATATTAATTATATATTATATATATATACTATTATATAGTAGCCATATATAAGTATATATATATTATATATAATATATAATATATTTATATAGTATATATATAATATTATAATTATTATATAATATATTATATATATATATAATATATATATTTATATATATATTATATATATATATATTTATATATATATTTCAATGCGTAGTTAAGAATCTCCAGTAAGAGATTCTCATTTGTTGACACAGCTGGTGACAAATCAAATTTAGTCTGTAAGATATGCGCTAATATGCTTTTTATGTGAGTATGTTTTTAAAAATGAAATTGTGCTTGTCTTAGTGAATGACAGATCCTTCTTAACTGAATCCCTGCTAATTTGTGTTTTAGCATTGAAACATCTAAATTGGGAAATATCTTCACACAGAGCGCATTAAATGCAATATAGTATTTTCTCTTTCGTGGTCCCTGTGGTGCCTATCATGGTCGGTATATAGACTATATATTATATAGTTATAGTATATTATATTGATTAGTATGCTCACTATATATATGATAGTATATTATATATTATATATAAAATATAATTATATTATATATATTAACTATTATTTAAATTAATATAATATATTATACTATATTATTATATATATATTATTCAGTACACACTCAGGGCGAGCCTTTCAAGAGGGTAGAATTCTAAGTAAAGAATGAAGAAACCAAACCAGTTCAAGCCTAACGAATCTCTCAGTGACGAAGGCTAAGCAGAGAGTAGATTTAATGCGAGCAATAAAAACAGATGATAAGAGAATACAAAACAGAAGAGAGATAGCGTGAAAAAAGGAGTACGCACGAACGGAAGTCTGGGTTTTCATATTTAAGCAAATTCATGATAAAGCAGGGCTCTTCTCTACAAAAATTGCAAATTATGGTGAAGAGTGAAGTCTAACCCCCTCGAACGTCTCCATTGTAGACATATATACATGGAATTGGTGCAACATAATGTCACGCAGATAGAGGGTCTCAATTAGTATAACAAGTAGGGACAGTTTATTATCCGTACACATAACTCACTGAGTCCAAAAGACGGCGGAACAGGATCTTTCCATTTAAGAACAGTATCTATTGGAAGGGTTTAGGATTAGACACTAAATATATTTTGGAAAAAGAAATTGTGCTGAAGAAAAAAATTTCCTCAACCTGAATAACCACAGTATTTTGAGGACACCTTAGCAATACTGTGTATGAGGCCTCTAAGATAGGTTTGTTGAATGTTATAAAAGAATTTTGTTTTGTCCACAGGTGAGACGGGAGATTCGCCAAAAGAAATAGGAAATTTTGGAGGCGTTTTTGAGAGTGAGATGTAAAGAAGTTAAGTTTTTAAAGAGTTGAATTTCATAATGTTGATACTACTCCACAGGGAGATCTCATCCATATCGGCAAGAACTGAATCGGATGAATGAAGTCGAGAAGCAATTCTAGATGTAAAAGAGGAGCAATTGATGAATGAAGAATGAAGCAGTTGAGAGCATGGATTAGAAATGACAGAGTTAGAATTGCAAAAAGAAAATCGTTAATGAGAAGTAAAAATAACCTTGAGGATCAACACAATTAACTGGAAAGGAGGATGGGGTCGCCCTATCAACAAGTGTCGATACGGAACGACTTACACAAGATTTCCCATAGTCCCTAAGAGCAGAATACCATAAATCAGGATACAATAAATAGAATAAATAGAATCAAAGGCGTTGACCTCGAGCGTTGAAAGCCATGATAGTGATATGAAAGAAGGGATTGAGATTCCAGATGATCAGGGAAATGAGAATTGAGGAGAGTTTCAAAGATTTTAAACCGAATACAAGTGAAAGCTATAGAAGGATATTTAGAAGGATCAGAAGTAAAAGAAGAAGATGAGGGATGGCCGAATCTTCCAGGGTGGAATAAGATGAAAAAAAAAGAGGTCTAAGAGATTAGCATTTTCAGATAGGATATTAGCTATAGATCGC
The DNA here is from genome assembly GCA_015478945.1 of Trachelipus rathkii. Lineage (NCBI taxonomy): Eukaryota > Metazoa > Arthropoda > Malacostraca > Isopoda > Trachelipodidae > Trachelipus > Trachelipus rathkii. The sequence continues at coordinate 17,300 of JABUQX010015140.1, forward strand.
CAGAGCAATAAGAGGAGGAGGGCAGATTTACAGAATTTTAAGTTTTTTTTTTTGCAAGAAGTCAAAATAAAATTGATTCAAGAACGCCTTAATAAAGAAAGACCTTCTATGTTTTTGTGAAAACAGTTTGCTATAAAATAAATCCTACAACGATTCTGAGCAGAATGGATTAGCAAGAGAACGAGTTTTCTATTACCTGAA
>JABUQX010015140.1:20000-37500 GCA_015478945.1 Trachelipus rathkii
CGCCACTCTCTCCTTTCTATATTTCTGTCGCTTCAGAATCTTTTCTCATGTCGCTATTTTCTAAACACACTGAAAAAGACCTCGCTTAAAAACTTTATTAAACTAAAATACCCTAATTCCGTCATCATCAATGCTATGAAAAAGGCTGTAAATCAAAATTTATCATAATACAAGAAATAAATATATAAAAAAATCATTATACCTCACATAAATAAACACATCCAAAATACATACTAAACAACATAAGCATTTAATTCATGACAACATAATTGTTCTAAAAAAAGTCTGAGACCCCTAAAGCCTCAACTAATAACCCGTATTTATAAAAATACCTTGTCATAGCTGTAACTTAACTTATATAGGCGAAATCATAAATCACTTAGATAGAATATTATCAAAACATAGCATGACCAAATTCACAATAGATCAAACTCTCTTACAACAACATCGAAGAAACATCAAAATAAATGCCAAAGAAAAGTAAAACATAAAACAGCATAAACAATTTCAATAAGACAAAATACCCGACTCTTTTTGCATATATAGCAATCCATTATAACCAATGCTTTGGGATTAAAAACATCGATAGTCACAAATTGCATATGAACGATACACCTTTTCTACAAAAGTCTATTGCACAACAGAAGAAAAAGTAAACTCAACGGTTGGAAGAAAAGAATGATTGGTCATCTGAAGAGGCTGAAAGGGAACAAAAGCTAGTTTTCTGACAATTTTCACAATGTTATAAGCTTTAAATTTACATAGTTTTTAATGTGTAATAAAGTGGAATTTTCTTTATTAATAGGTAGGGTTCAGTAACAACTAGATATTATATTTTAATAACAATAATATAATATATATATTATAAGTATATATATATATATATATAGTTATATATATTATTATATAAATATAAACTTATATATATATTATATGTATATAATATACTATTATTATTATAATATATATATTATATATATAGTAATAATTAATATTATGTATATATATATATCTAATATTATATATAATATATAATATAATTATATATATATAATATATACAGTAGGACAACATTAAAATAAACTGCAATTATATCAAAGTTCTGAAATAAATTTCACATAATAAAATGGTCTTCTAGTTAGAACGTTAGCTTTCGATCCTTAATTTTCTGGACCCTTGATCATTTTCAGAGCTGTGGAATTGAAGACTAATGAAATATTTAAATAAAGATTGTAATGTTAAAAAGAGTACGATTTTAATCAGAGTTTAGTTAAATAGTTTTGATTTTTTGAAAAAAGGTGTGGTGCAAAATTTTGTTTAAGGTGGGGTCTAGAGTGTGTTCACTTTGTTGTTTGTTAAAATTGGGAAAGTTTTAATACAAGAAGGGATGTCAATGAGTTTTACGATTTGGGTGGGTCATAGTACTTGTAAAGGGTGTCATGCATTTGAGTTTAATTTTGTGATTGAATGGGTTTTGTGTAGTGTGAGTGCGATTTTGTAGTCAAATGAGGTTAGTTTGTGTTGGATATATGCGTCTAGTAAAGATCATTAGTTTGCAATATAAGAGAGCTACAGTTAAAACAAGGAATATTATATACAAGTTGGGAAATGTTATTGAAAGTGTGAGTTGGAGGTTTAAAAATACGTTTTTGAGAAAGTAATGTGCTTGGAGGTGGTTTAGTCTAGAGATGGTAGGTAGGATTAATGATTGTTTGATTGAGGGTATGAAGGAGGGTCAATAAGAAAAGTGTTGAGAGGGAGTGGTTATGGGGGGTTTATAAAATTATTTAAAAATATGTTTTTCCTGACATAAATTTTTACTAAAACTGTAGCGTTTGATTGCTTTGATTTCTACTATAAATATATATATTATCTATATATTATATATTAATATAATATATATATAATTATATATATATATAATTAATTATATTATATAATAATATATATATATATATATTATATTATATTAGTATATTATATATACTATATACTTTATAATATATATATATATATATTATATATATAATTAAATATATATATATATATATATATATATATATATAATAATATTATATATATTATAATATATATATATATATATATATGGGGGTGTTATTACTATAATATTATTTAATATATATTATATATATGAATATATATATATATAATTATATAAATTATATTTATATAATATATATATAAGCGGCTTATATATATATAATATAATATAATTTATATAATTATATATAATATATATATATAATATATATATAATATATATAATATATAATATATATATATATAAATATATATATAAATATAATATTATATATATTATAGATATATATATACTATATATACTATACTATCTATATATATATTAATTAATATTGAGTATTTATATAATATATAATAATATATATAAATGTATATATTTATTATATATAATATATATATATATTATTTATATATAATAATATATATAATAATTCTATATATATATATATTTTAGTATAATATATATATATATACAATTAATTATGTAATAAATATGTATGTATATATATATTAATTTATTTATATATTATTAATTATATAATATTTATACTATATATACATATATTATTTAATATAATATACTATATATAATATATTATATAATTATATATTATAATAATAATACTATTTATATATATATATATATATATAAATAATATATACTATAATGTATATATTTATATAGATATATATGTATACTTATAATATATATATATATATATGTTATACTATATTTATTTTATATGTATATATAATATATATAATATATATATATATATATATTTATATATATTATATAATAATTATATTATATATATATAATTAGTATTATATAATATTTATATATGTATATAAATATTATATATATTATATAAATAATATATATAGTAATATATATATTATATAATATATATATTTTATATATATAATATAATATATATATATAATATATATATATATATATATATAAAATAATATATATATATATATATACTCCTCTATCAAAAGGAATTCACATGAATTCAATGAACGACTGGTATGTAGTCCCAATTAGCAGCAACAAATTAACAGTTCAATAGTTCAATTTTAAACATAATTTATAAAGTTAGTCTTGCACTAATATCTGTTTATGTATGTGGCGTGTTCTACCTCTGTTTAATTGTTTGCCTACTATTTCTTTGTTTATGGTCGTGTTCTATTATAATATTGACCAGCGGTATCTCAAGATCTGTGCGAAAAGGTTGAAAGTTCTTCCATTGTTACTTGTCTTAACGAAGTTATGGGGATGCCACTCTATGAGAACTATGGTTTTTAATAGCAGCAAAAGCTTTCAAGAGTGGCGAGATATTTGAAGAGCCTGGGTATGGAAGACAAAATCCGTGCAACAAAGATGAAATGTGGAAGTGTTAGAGGTGTGAGAAGAACATTGGGTTCAGTGCAGATGATTGGAAGAAACGGTTTGATTAAATGGCAGCTCATAGAATTTAACGTAACATTTGCAACATGCGAAATGTTGTGGAAACTATTGCAAAGATTGTTTGAGCAGAAAGCGAACAGGGTCAAACTTTGTCAAAGATTTACATGAAAGACTCGAAAGGAAGCAACAATTTTGGATAAAGTTATAACAGCGATGAATCATGGGTTGAATACGATCCTCAATCAAAACGGCAAAGTGCGGAATGGTACAATAAAAATTTCATACGTTGAAGAAGCACGTATGAGCGAAGTCCAAGTGAAAACATGATTATTGTTTTATTCGATCACGTACGGTATTGTTGCCAAGGAATTTGTTCCCTTCAGGACAGAGTAATTCACAGTTTCCAAAGACTTTTGAAACGATTCGAAATGGGTTTCAGCGAAATAGAGTACAAGACATTGCAAGACGATAGTGCTGACCACGTTAGCGCGCCAATCTAACAATTCTCTCTTCTATTAATAAAAATTTCTGGCGCAAAACAAAAAACATTCAATGTACTCAAATCCCCTAGCCCATAGTTAGCTTCCGATGCTATTTCTACCTCTTCCCATAGTAAAAGGAAGTTGATAGGGTTCATCATTTGGGACGATATTAAAACATAAAAAATGTAACACGTGGCTAACACACTGTCAGGGAAATGATTCGTAATGCATCAAGTAGTAGGAGTAAATATTGAACCCAAATCCGCCCATTTCGACGAAAAACCCACTGACGACATTTTTTGACCGCGGACCGTTTTGACGCTTGACCTTTTTTGGCCTTGACTTTTTTGACCTTTTTTACCCCACCCTAAAATTTTGGCAACCCTAATTTTTTGGTCAACCTATTTTTTTGCAACCTAATTTTTCGGCAACTTCCTAATTTTTGCATCATACCTTCGAAGAAGGGTTGCGGCAAACGGTTGTGTAGCACCGTTGTACGTTACCACTTAATTTTTCGATCAACCGTCTTACGTACCATCCCCCTATTTTTGGCACTCTTTAGGGGCTTAGCCCATTTTTTATGTCTTACTTTTTGGTCCTTGACCTTTCTGGGCAACCCATGGTCAATTTTGTCACGCTAATTTTTTGGCCAACCTTTTTGTATTAGCCCTTTTTTGATGTTTTACCTTTTTGGACCTTGGCCTTTCTCAAAAACTTGACCAATACCATGGTAATTTTTGGCCACGGCTAATTTTGGCATGGCCCACCCCGACACTATTTTCGTTCCTAACTTGACGATGTATGGACTATCCTATTGATCACCTAACACACACAACACACACCACACACACAAGACACACACACACACACACCACACCCACACTCGTACACCCACACACACACAAGAATTTACTTACATCACACACGATTACTACACAATCGCAGATTTACTTACATCACACAGATTCTACACTCACACACAGATTACTTACAGCTGCACCAGATTTATTACAGTCACACAGGTTTATTAACCACAGATTTACTCCAGCACTCCACAAAGTATTTACTAAACAAGATTATCTTACACCCCCGATTTATTACCCACCACACCACTCCAACACTTACACTTTCTACACACCAACCATTCACTAGATTAATTTCCATAGACACTTACTTGTTAACACTTATACACAGTACAAACACCTTCACCTTTGGTCTCATGGGTCATTTACCCCACCTAATTTTTTGCCATCCTAATTTTTCGGAGCCCTATTTTCGGCCACCCTTTGGGTTCTTCTCATGGCATTTTGAGAAACCAAATTTTGCGGTCAACCCTTTTGTATTCCATTGTAACTTTTGACCTTGGTTAGCTTTTTGATGGCTTTTGATGGTTCCAATCACGTAAGAAGTAATCTAGTGATGTTCTTAGTGTTCTAGTGTTATTTATGAGTATTAGATGAGTGAGATGATGCCAAGTCGATGGCAATGAGTGCAATGAGGGAAGTGAGTGCAATGAGTGAATGAGTACCCATCATAGTGCCTAAGTGAGTGCCACATAGTGGCAACTGAGTGCACTTTTTCAAGCTTTCTAGCCTCTCTGAGCTAGAAGCCTAATATGGGTGTTACCTAGGATTATAGGGTATGAGGATTCCGATTGGTGTATTTACAAGCGGCTAGGATGCTTCTACTATGAGTTAAGTATTTTTTATAACTTATAGCTAATTTTTTCGGGCAACCTAATTTTGCAACCTCGAGAAGGGTGCGCCAAACGGTTTTGCGTAAGCAACCGTTGTAGGTACCCGACCCTAATTTTTCGATCATGGGTCTTCTTCAGGTCAAATTTTGGCCCACCTAATTTTTGGCCACTTTAGGGCTAGCCCTTTCTTGATTCCTTTACTTTTGTCCTTGACCTTTCTCCAAAGCTTGCCAGATACCATGGATTTTGGTCCCCCTAATGTTTGGCCAACCTTTAGGGGCTAGCCCTTTTTTGATGTTTTACCTTGTTTGTCTTGGCCTTTTCTCAAAGCTTAGCAGATACCATGGGGAATTAGTGGCACACGGCTAATTTTGCCCACTCAGTGGCTCACCCCCTCAAATATTTCGTTCTAACTTGAACGTATGTTGGATCTATCTCAACTTGATCAACCTACATTCACATCACACACACCCACCAAACCACACACACACACACACACACACCAATCATCACACACACACACCCAGCACACCACAAACCAATTTAACTTACACTCAACACAGATTTACTCTTACAAACACGCAGATTTACTTACCTCAAAGATTAACTTACAACTCAACACCAGATTTACTAACTCACACCAGATTTAATTAACTCACAAGGTTTAGCTTACGATCAACAATTTATGCTTACATCCCAACGACAGATTTATCTTAACACACAGAATTTACGTTTACAACATCAGATTTTACTTACACCACACAAACTCACACATCATTACATTATCCAACACAGTCAACGCATGACACTCTACTTTACCATAGACACTTAACATTAACACTTATAACACACGTACATGAACACACTTATCACCCTTTGTCTTCCTGGGTCAATTTTGACCCAATTTTTTTTTGCCATCCTAGATTTATAGAGAAATGTTTTTCGGCCAACCCTTTTGTCTTCCATGGGACAATTTTGAGAAACCAAATTTTTCGGTCAACCTTTATGTATTCAGGGTAACAACATTTTAGGCATTGTTAACTTTTTGACCTGTAGCTTTTGATGCTTGAGGTTCCCGTAATCACGTAAAGAAGTATCCTTAGTCGATGTCTAGTTAGTGTTCTAGTGATATCTATGAGTATTTAGATATTCAGGTGAGTGCAAGTGAGATGCCAATGAGTGCCAGATGAGTGCCAAGTGATGCCAATGAGTGCCATGTGAGTGCCACATAGTGCAGTGAGGCCAGTAGTGCAGACTGAGCCCCGCCGTTCTCCTTTTTCTGGCTTTTCTAGCTCCTGAGCTAGAACCAATATGGGGTCTACTCCCTAGGTTATAAGGTATAGGATTCGATTGGTGGATATTAAGCTGCTAGGATGCTCCTACTATGATTAGGTCTTTTTCTACTTATAGCCTATTTATATATATTATATATATATATATATATATATATATATATATATATATATATATATTATAATATATATATATTATAATAATATATATATCTATATATAATATATATATATATATATAATATATATATAATATATATATATATATATACTTATATTATATATAATATATAATATATATATATTATATATATTTACTTGTACACATACACTACAACTACACTGTGACACTTAACACACATTCATATGAACTTATATCACACTATGACGCTTATAACCTTACACTCTCCATAAGACCTTACACTTAACCATATCACTTACACTCACACCACACATACCTTTCACTTACATACATACCACATGACATTATAAGCGGCTTCACTAGCCATCAGACACTTACCTACCCATATTCATACATCTCAACAGCCAAGATAACATCTTACACTTCACTTCACACCGATATTTTGATGCTCAACTGTTGTATGGCCTCAATCTTTGATGCCTGCAGCTTGACATATAGCATGTGCCAACTTTAATGAGGATGCGAAGCCTTTGATACATTCTAACCTTTCTAGCTTTTCATACCACATCATAAAAGAGCTATATTGATGTCTCCTATGTTCATAATTGGAACATCAGGGCGCCGCATGCGCCTCGCGAAGGCTGACAACCCGCACTCGCAGGTGCGTACCCGCTTTGTCCCCGCCCGGCGCGTTCCGCGCACTGCGCGCAGGGCATATTTCGGTCGTTCCGCGCGCGTGCGCCGAAGGCGTCAATTATTCTGCGGGAATGAAATATATATACTATGAGTCATTCATTTTATTTCATACTTAAACATTTCAAAGATTTTCTTTTCAAATATTAATTAGTCCTCATAATTTTATTTATACTTTTAAACATTTTTATTTAAAAACATTTTCGCGAACCTAAAACTGTAACTCTTTACAATTTTCTTTATATTTTTTACTTAATAACTTTTAATTTATAATTTTTAAAAATTGTATGTAAAAAGAAAAACCAGAGTGTCTTTATATATATAACATTTTATTTTACTGACAATTGTACGAATTAGTATAATAGTTTACTAATCTTAAAGCAGTAAATCAGTAAATCAATAAAGGTGTTACCGTAACCCTAAGGTTAGTATTGTACTTTTGTTTTAACTGTTTTACTGCTTTAACTCATATGTTTTTAACTGCTTTAACTCAGATATTTAAAAATATAACATTACATAAAGCATAAATCAGTAAATCAATGAGGTGTTACGTAGAGACAAGGGGTTACGGTATGGTTTGTTTTTCCCTACTTTAACTGGCTTAACTACATGTTTATATTAACTGCTTTGAACTCATATGTTTTACTGTTTAACTGTTTATATTTTTATTAAAATTGACAATGGAGCGGTTCTGCCAATAGAATGGTTTTACAGTAGCAACAAGGGTTAGTTTGCTTTTGTTTTACTGTTTAGCTGCTTTAATCATATTTTTTCTGTTACTCCATTTTCTTTATTCTGATTTCTAAATCAGTTAAATCATATGAGTTGTTTCATAGAACAAGGGATTAGTAGCTTTTTGTTTTATTCTGTTTTACGCTTTAATCATATTTTTTATATGCTTCTATACTCATGTTTAACTGCTTTAACATATGTTTTACGGCTTCTCGATAGGTGTGGTGCCTTCAGGTACGAAATTATGCTTTCTTTTATATAAGGCTTAAAAGATAAACGGTTTGATTTTTTTTTTTTTTTATTTTATTTTTATTATTTTAACTTTTATTATTAGTTTATTTTTATATATTTTATATCTATATAACTTAGTGTTATGTACTTCATGCTATTGTTATTATTATTTAGAAACACAACAGCACACACAACACACAGCACAACACACATCACATCACATACACCCACACCACACAACACACACACACTTACACTTTATACATATAACGTATATTTATTAAAACATTTTATTTTTGTTTTTTATTATATACTTATGTATTTACTTCAGCTATTGTTATATTATTTAGAGTACACATAGCACACACCAACCACAGTTACACCCACTCCACAACTTAACCTAACGTTATTTATTAAAAAACATTCATATTTTAATTTAAATTCGTACAGCTAGTTACTCATTCATTATTATTTTAGGAATTTAAAGTTATGAACACTCATAATAAATCAATCATTATCTTGGAACAAAGAATTTATTATAACTTGTTAATACTTTTTGTTATAAATTTTATAATTATCCATTTTATAATTTAAAAGTAAATTTTAATGAATTTTATAAAACATATATTTTACATACGTTAAAGCGATACATAGTAATCAAGTAAGGCCAGCCCCTAGCCATCTTCTCTACAAGCTAGCACGTTTTGTTCTATTGACTTCTGCTTTCTATCCAATCTTTATATCCTTAGTAATAGTATACAAAATAAAAAATTAAGTTCTTCTCTGCTACATAACATCTATTTTTAAAATCATGCTAAGTTTTTATTTAAAAATAAAAATTTATTTCCAATTTATTTTATGAGGAAATGATGTTAATAAAAATAATGTTCAGTTGTTTTAAATAATTCGGATTTCTTTATTATTATTTTCTATGTACATGACATGCCGTACAGAGAAAAACATACCATCTCGCAATCCTTACAGATAGGAACTGTACCTCTCTCCCTGTTAAATGATGTGAACATAACTATTTTGGCCTAAATTTAGGATAATCTTTTTTGTAACCGGGGCGATTTAGGCCTATTCCAGGTCAAAATATATTTTCAAACTGACCTTTTTTCTGTAAAATGTGTGTAATTAAAGTTGCCAATTAGGCCTAAATTTAAGGATAAGCTTTTTTGTATCCCAGGCTGATTTTAAGCCTATACCGAGTCAAAAGGTATTCCAGTTAGACAAGAATGAGAATCAATGTTATTTATTAGAATATAGTTCAAACTGAAAATCCTGATCGGTTAAGTCTTTAAAGCTGTAAGAGCGAAATGTTTTACTTTCTTGAGAGTGGTGGAGTAATTCTTATTCTATTGTGAAACTTTTGTTATTGTTAACGATTTAACTATTGCTTTGGTTTTTAGTATGTAAAACATGTTTTTCATAAGTTTTCTAGGTACATTTTTAAACTCTTAACAATACTATTAAAGATTTATTTAACAAAGTTAATATAATGATAATAAAAATTTACTATTAAATTAGAAATTTAATAATCATTATCTTGACTAATAATTTTATATATATATATATATATATTATATATAATTATATATAATATATTATATATATATAATTATAACTTATATATATAGATATATAGTATATTATATATATATAATTATTATATATATATATATATATATATAATATAAATATACTATATTTATATATATAATATATACTATATATATACTATATATATATATATTATATATATATTAATATATATATAATATCATAATATATATAATATATATCACTACATATGTAAAATGATATATAATTATCTAATATATATAAGGGCTAAAGTAAATATATACAGAGTGTTAAATATATTTACATATTTTATATCTATAATATATATAAATATATATATATATATAATATATATATATATATTATATTATATATATATATTATAATATATATATATATATATATAATTATATATATATATTAGTTATTAAATATAATAGGATATTTATATATGTAAACACTTCCACAAACATTTTACACATAATGTTATGATTATTTATATTTAAAATTCTCTAAATCTTTGCTAATATTCAATTATTTATATCATATCGATGATATAGTTTCGGTATCTCAGTAATACTAGTTACACTAGTGTAAAAAAGTTCGCTCAGATATCATATATATTTTAATTCTGGTACTGCATAAGAATTTTCTTGCCATTGTCTTTCTAAGTAGATAAATAAGTTCTGTATGTCTATAGACTTAGCGACGATCGATGATAACCGTTAGGAACATCGTTAGGGGTTTTGCTTAAATGCTTATATTCTTGGTATAATGTAATGTAATTTACGGTTACGTAATTAGATAACACATATGTTTCCTTCATCTGCATTAACACTCTCCTACATATAACTATATTTCAGCTGCGTTTAAGGCCGATGTAGAATCCAAATGATGTAGGTTTAAATATGTCTGTTTTGATATTTCTCTCCATTATCTCTTCAACTGATTATGGATTTCGAATGTTATAAATGCTAAAGTAGTTTGCTTATCGCTGGTTTTCTTCGCCAGGCTAATAACTGTTTGCGGTCATTTAAAGCTGAGCTTGGTTATAAGGATTCTGTAACATCTTCAGTGTGAATTAACTACAAGTAATATCTGACTCTGAACATACTCTTTGTCTTAAAACAATGGTGATTTGGGTAGTATAACTTGAAAATTTCAATACCCATCGGTTTTCTTTTTATATAAGAATGAAACACTACTTCCTGGAATCTTGATTTCCCACTGAATATTGTAATTGAGGTATACATGTTAAGGTAATTCATGATATACACTTAGTAAAATAGAGCATTTTAATTCAAATAAGAGCTTGCACGGCTTAACAGCACGACTAAGGAAACGATATGATTTAAATGAGGTTGGGATCCTGAAAACACGCATCCTCAAATATAATTTCATCAATCAAGTAAGTCAGATATTGAAAAAAACTGTTTATTACATACCATAAACAAAAAGCGATAAAATAAGTTCTCGACAATCATCATCGAGGTCATATAGAGATAAGGATTACTCCGGTCACTCACAAGAAAGGTAAATTTCTCTACCTCTAAAGATCTTACCGATTCAGCATGTTTCGTTTGAAATATATTTATAAATAATATAAATTGATTCTCGATTCTTGTCTATACTGGAATTACTTGTTGACCTGGTATTAGGCTTACTATCCTGGGATCAAAAGGCTTATCCTAATTTAGCTAAAATTAGGCCTAACGTATGTTTTGCACAAATTTACAGAAAAGGTCGTTTTTGAATTATTTTGACCTGGAAAGGCCTAAATCGGCCGGATATCAAAAGGATTAATCTAATTAGGCCTAAAGTAGTTATTTCAACACATTTTTACAGAGAGAAGGTCAGTTTTCGATTGTAAGAGTGCGGGTTGTTTGTGGTTTTTCTGATGGAATTGTCATGTCATAGATAATATAATAAATAAGAAATCCGAATTATTTAAAAACTTTGAAACATTTTTAATAATATGACGAAATAATATAAATGTAAGTGAATTAATTTGTTTTTTTAAATAAAAAATTTAGAATGATTTTACTAAAGTATACATTTATCTACAGAGAAGAACTATTTTGTACTTTTTATACTTATACGCGGCTAAAGATGATGTAAAGCAGTAAGTCAATAGAACAAAACTGGGAATGGGATGGAGTAGTGGATGGTAGGGCTGCTTACTGATTTACTTGATTTAATTGCTTTAAGGTACGTAAAATATAGTTTTAAATAATAAATTGATAAAATTGTATAAGTACTTTTTCAAAACGATAGTTATAAAATTTATAACAAAAAGTATTAACATTTAATAATAAATTCTTTGTTGAAAGATAATGATTTTTTATTTATGGAAGTTTTAAGTAAATTTGAAATAATTTTAGTTATATTGAATGAGTAATATAAATGTTAGTGAATACTAAACAAAATGTTTAATAAATTTATAACGTTATGTGTGGAAGTGTGTGGGCGTGTGTGTGTGTGTGTGTGTGTGTGGTGGTGGTGTGTGTGTTGTGTGGTGTGTGTGTGTGTAAATAATAATAATAATAATAGGCCTGAAGTAATAACACTAAGTATATATATAAAAATAAAAAATAAAATTTTATAAATTATAACGTTATATGTATGAGTGTAAGTGTAAGTGTGTGTGTGTGGTGTGTTGTGTGTGTGTGTATGTGGTTTGTGTGTGTGGTATATTGTGTGTGGTGTATGGTGTGTTCCTAAGCTAATAATAACAATAGGCATTGAAGTAAATAACACTAAGTAAATAATAAAATAATAATAAAAATAAATAATAATAAAAGTAAATAATAAAAATAAATAAAAAGAATAAAATAAAAATAAAAGTATTACACAAAAAAAAAATATAAAAGAAAACATAATGTTATAAATATAAAGTTAAAGCAGTAAAGCATGAGTAAAGCAGTAAACATATGAAGTTTAAAAGCGTAACATGAGTTAAGCATAAACATATGAGTGTAAAAGCAAGTAAAACAGTACAACAAAAGCATACTAATCCCTGTGCTAAGTTTAAAACTCTATTGATTTACTGATTTAACTTGCTTTATAGGTATGAATGGATTAATAAATATTGAGTTTAAAGCAGTAAAACTATGAGTTAAACAGTAAATCAGTAAAGCAAAAGCATACTAATCCCCTTGTTCTATGTACAACTATTAGATTACATTGATTACTGCCTTTGAAGGTCTGTAATTTGTAATAATGTATATATCAGTTAAAGCGATAAACATGATTAAGAGCGTAAAATGGTAAAGCAGTAAGCATAAAACAAAAGCATCTAACCTTGTTGCTATGTAACACCTTATTGGTTTCCTGATTTACTGCTTTAAAGGTATTGTAATGGTTTAATAAAATATGGTATTTAAGGAGTTAAAGACATATTGAGTTAAAGCAGTAAAACAGGTAAAACAAAGCATACTAAGCCTTAGGTGTTATGGCTACCCTGCTATTGATGTTACTGATTTTACTGCTTAAGGGCTTGTAAAAATGTATATGAGTTTAAAGCAGTACAATATGAGTTAAAAAGCAGTAAAGCAGAGTCAAAAATTAGGGTGGGTCAAATTGACCCACTCCGGAAGACTCTAAAGGGTGTAGTGGTGTTATTACGTGTGTCTAAGTGTAAAGTAAGTGTCGTGTGGTTAAATTGAAGTGTCATAGTGAATAGTGTGTGGTTATAAGTGTAAGATTGTGTGTGAGTGTGTGTGTGGTATGTTAGATTGTGTGAGTGTAAGTAAAATCTGTGTGTGTAAGTAAATCTGTGTGAGTTAAAGTAAAATCTGTTGTTGTAAGAAACCTGTGTGAGTGTAATAAAATCTGTGGGGTGTATAATTATGTGTGTGAGTGTAAGTAAAATGTGTGAGTGTAAGTAAATCTGCGTGTGTTAGTAAATCTGTGTGTGAGTTGGTAAGTAAATCGTGTGTTGTGTGTGTGTTGTGTGTTGTGTGTGGTGTGTGTTGTGTGTGTGTGTGTGTGTTGTGTGTGTTGGGTGGTGTTGTGAGGGATAAAGTTAGAGATGATCCATACTACGTTTCACAGTGTTGGACGAATATATTGTTACGGCGTGGGCCACGCTTGGGCAAAATTGCGCTGGCAAATTGAACGCCATGGTATGTGGCAACTTTTTGGTTATGTAAAGGCCAAGGACTAAAAAATGGTAAACATTTTCATAATATGTAGTTCTTTCTATATGTTAAAAATTAGGGTGGGCATTGACTTGCGCTGGTATCCGGCAACTTTGGAGAAAAGGTCCAGGACAAAAAGGTAAAGAATCAAAAAAGGGCTATAGCCCTAAAGACTGGCCAAAAATTAGGTGGGCGCCAAATTACCCATGGAAGTACAAGGGTTGATGAAAATTAGGGTGGGTAACGTACATACGGTTCTTACGCAAACGTTTGGCGCAACCCTTCTTCGAACGGGTTGCCAAAAATTAGGTTGCCGAAAAAATTAGGTTGCCAAAAAATTAGGTCAGGTAAAAATTTGGTTTCAAAAATTTGGTTTGCCCAAAAAGGTCAAGGGCCAAAAAAGGTCAGGTAAAGATAAAGGTCGCGGGTCAAAAAAGGTCAGGTGGGTTTTTCGTCGAAAAGTGGGCGGAGTTTGGGGTTCCAATATTACCTCCGGTACTGCTATGCACAGTGGAAGAAACGTTGGTAACGCTGGATAACCTCCAAGGGTCCTACTTCGAGATAAACTTATAATATTCGCAGATCAAATACATAAATTAAAATACGATATATATCTACACAACTTTTTTAGACATCACATGTTATATATATATATATGAATATATTATTATATATATATATTATAATATAATATAGATATATAAATATAATTATATATATTAATAAATATATTAGATATTATATATTATATATTATCTATATATATATATACGTATATTATATATTAGTATATATTTATTATATACATATTATATATTATATATAATAATAATATATTATATTTATATATCTATATGATATTATATATATATATATATTATAATATATATATAATATATATATATATATATATATATATAAATATCATATATTATATATTATATAATATAAATATATTATATATATATATATATGTATATATATATATATATATATTATATATATATTATATATATAAAAAATATTAAACATTTCTCAGCAAACATTATAAAAAATATAAATAAAATATATAGGACATTCGGTTTAAACAAATATTATTAAAAATAAAATTTATAATATCATATGTATATATATATATATATATTAATATATATATATAATTAATATATATAAATATAATAAATATATATTATTAGTAGAATATATATTTATATAAAATATAGTATATATTATTATATCTATATAAAGATAATATATATATATATATATATATATATATATATTATAATATATATGATAACGGGTCCCTTTCGTCTTTGATACGTTTATTTAAATTATAATATATATTATATTTATATTATATAATATATTAATATAGTATATATATATATTATATATAATATAATATTATATTATATATAAGTTATATATTATAATATGATAATATATTATAATATAGTATAGTATATATAATATATTATATAACAAACGTATATATCATATATATATAGTATATATATATATTATATATATATATATTATAGATATATATATAATATAATATTAATATATGATAATATATATATATATATATTATATATTATATAGTAATAATATAATATATATATATATATAATATTATATCGTTATAGCCCACTTTGAAAAACACTGCTTATAATTACTTATAATATGATATACTATAATATATAGTATATAAATATTATTATATAATTAATAAATATATAAATAAATATATATATTAATATATATAATTAATATATTACTAGTATAAGCAGTGTTTCTACCAAGTGGGCGATACGCGCTTGTGGGCGCTGAGGAATCGAGGGGGGCGTAGAGGGGCCTGAAAAAAAATCGGGGGGGGGTGTAAGTGGTGTGGGGGGATGGCGATGCTAGATTTCAAATCTACTTAATATTTTAAAATTCAACTGACATATCAACGCTACCTACTACTACAACATTCGCTTATAGTAATTTAGTTCATATTTCTCCCGTTTGATGTATAGTTTTTAGTTTTTTATATATATATATTAACTGATACTTATAAGTTAATGGCAGTAATATTAATATATATATATAATATATATATTATTATTAGTATATATAATAATATATATATATATATAGTATTATATTAATTATATATATATATATTAAATCATATATATTATATATATTATATATATATTATATATATATTATTATATATATAGTATATTATTGTGGTTTTTTAGTTTTGGTAAAGTAACAAAAAATTGGGAGAATGAAAAAATAATTAATTTCAACGTGGGCGGTTAGACGAAATAGGGTTTGAGAACCTCTTTGGTATGAAAGAGTGAAGAGATTTAAAATCCTCAAATAATAAAATTGTATATCAATTTAGTATAATTGTGTATTTAAAAATACAAAGTTTTTTTTTTTTTCTTTAAGTCAATAATTTTATGCTTATATAGCTGAGGAATCTGTGAGACGTATTTGTGGTTGGGTCGTCTTGAGGAACCTTATAGTTTGTAGTAATATTTTTGTAAGGGTATTATTTCATAAAGAATTAATTTGTTTTTTATCTCATTTAGCACATTTATTTTATGTAAAAGTTATTTAAAAATATTCTTGCAATAAATTAGTTATTATTATATTAATATTATTATTTATTACTTATTTTATATATTAGTATAATTTATAGTATTATTATTATTTATTATTTTATTATTATATATTATATTATTAGTAGAGTAGTAGTAGTAGTATAGGTAGTAGTAGTAAGTAGTAGTAGTAGTAGTAGTAGTAGTAGTAATTAGTGAAATTGAGCTTCTTCATAAGTGTAGTAAGTTAGTAGTAGTAGTTATGATTATTAATTATTATGATCATTATTTATTATTATTATGATTATAATATTATTATTACATTATTATTATTATTATTTTATTATTATTATTTATTTTATTATTATTAATTATATTATATTATTAATATATTATTATTATTATATTATTTAATTATGATTATTATTCGT
>JABUQX010015141.1:0-25403 GCA_015478945.1 Trachelipus rathkii
GTTGTTTGTTTGTTATGATCTGTTTTTGTTGTTTGTTATGTTCGTTAGTTAAATTCTATCATATTAACGTATCAATGGTTTGTAATTTATGTAAAATCATGTATTGGGTTATATATAGGTTAGCTAATATTAATCTTATAGGGTTATATATTTATATTATTTTATCATGTTTTTTAATTTATGTTCTTTGTGTTCTGTGTTATTTCAAGTCTTAAACCTATTTGTAAATGACTTTTCATATAACATAATACCTGTTTTATATCTTAATTAGGTAATTATAGATTTTTAATAAATAATCTACTGATGGCATCATGATAGTTGTAAGAAATATTGGTAGTGGTGTCTGTGAAACAAAACTTTCACTAAAAATTCACGATATATCGCCACTCTATCCATTTCGTATATATTATTTCTTGATAAATATTTTATAGAAAAAATAAATACTCATATTTAAATTATATTTCATTACTCTGTAAGACTTTAACTTGATTAAACAAATAATAACTAAAGATTGAGTATATATAATTATTTAGTAGTATTGTATCACTGTTTCAACTTATTACCAGTACCTAGAAGGGTATCATCATTTCGCGAATTGCTCATTTCTAAGAGTTATTGCTTGACTATTAATTCACTATTATTCAGGATACGCAGTGCTAATAATAATTAGTTATTTCACAATTATATAAGATATTAAATTACAGATTTATTTTATATTTATGTTTTATTTTCATTTATATTTTTAGATTTTTTATATTGGCTTCTTAAATTGTTAATAGATTTACTATCTTATTTATTTATTTCCGGTTATATAATGTTTGTTTTTATAATATATTATAAACTTACAGAAAAGTTAAACATAATTTTTCTGCTACACTACTAGTAATAAAAAATAACAATAATATAATAAATGATGATGATAATAATAATAATAATAATAAAAATAATAATATTTATAAATAATTAATAATAATATAATTATAATAAATTTACTTTAATAATTATATAATATATATAATGATAAATAATACTAATTATATAAACTAATAATAATAATCATAATATATTAACAACATTAATATAAATAACTATAATCATTTATTCATAACAATTAATATATATTATACAAAAAGATTAATTAATTATATTTTTTCTAATTAATTTAATATATAGAAATAATTTTTTTTTACTAAATTTTAATAATTAGAAAAAGCATTTATATTTTCTATTTTTAAATTTGTTATCTAATTTTAAATAAATATTATTAGTTTTATAGGTCTTAATTTTTTATCATTGGATTGAATCTTTATTTGTAATATTGTAATTTTTGTATTTGTTATTTATTTATTCATTTTGTATTACTTATGTTTTCATCTTAATTAATTTATGTGGGAGTTATCGTGATTATTGGATGATAAAATAAATAATAGAAACTACGCTTTTATTATTATGAGCGAATAATTTTCAATTGATATAATATTATACTTATGTATACGAGTTTTTATAACACTACTCACAGGCCTGCAAATTTTCATATTTTTCGGCAGTAGCAACGATCTACCAAACTTCAAATGTTTAACTATATGTTTACATACAGTTTTTCTATGATACTACATTAGGAAGAATGATTCAAAATACTATTACAATCTAAATAAATATATATATAAGATTGTGTAACGATAAAATTAAGAACACGCTATTTTTTAACCCAACATTTTATTTTCTTGACACCAAAACTGACGCTCTTGAACGCCAAAATATCAACTGATTTCAACAATATACATCGTAAAAGAGATCAATTGCAATACGATGTTTTTTTACATCTCATACATTATTATATATTTATTACATTTCTACATTTCAGTTGTTGTAATTTATTTAGTGCCTTATTTTCGAATTAGTTTCTGCTTTTCTAGGTAATTCATACAGTTGCCTTAAAATGATACATCAATATACGCGCTCTTTATATTATCATTTATGTGTATATTTTCTACCTTTATCTTATTTATGTTGCGTGTTTTTAGTGCTTATTTTTTGCTCATACAAATTTTGGCATTTTTTTTATAACCTTTTTTTTTTTTTTTTTTTTTAAAAATAATCTTTATAGTAGGTTCAAATTTTCGAAGTAATTTGGCCTTAAACATCTGATATTATTACTCGCTAGTCACAGTGATACAAACAATCCTCAAATCGCCAACAATTCTCTGACAATTGGCAAATATCGCTGTTCGTGTCTTCGCAATAATCCAAATAGGCAATGACGATGGATTTAGCATATCGAATTAGCAAAAAGAGATTCTGAAATCATTTAAAATGATCCAAATATCATTTTCGTTCTATTATCTTGTCATCAGTGCTTTAACGTGTATTTTATAATAATTACGTATATATAAATCCGTGTTTAATTCGTTTATTGTCAAAATAGCGTATAAATGATATAGATTAACAAACACTCATCACACTCGCAGATAAAGCAATGTAATATATTACTTTATCATCAAAGAGTATATCCAAAATATATGTATTATATTTTTTATATTTTACATTAATTTTTTTTAAAACATTCTCAGAAAGTAAAGGATGTGCTTCATTATTTATTTTAAATTTATTGATTCAAATATTTAAATATTTTTAAAATGGCATGAACGCGAATTTTAGTGCATACACCACATACTACCAACTACTATGACTACTAATTATGCTGCTGTTAACTAGTACTATAAAACAAATGATTGTATTATTGTTATTTTCATTGTTCTTAAAAACTTAGCTGATTATAATTCCGATTTTTGATTCTTAACAACGGTCGTATTAATCTTGCAGCTGTTTCTCTCTTTTTTGAATGTCTTATTTTCTAATGTTCAATATATTCAAGATTTAATTTAAGAAATTATAAATTAATAATATGTATTAATTAATTAATAATTAATATAAAGTAATTAATAATTAATTGATATATTTGTAATAATTAATAATTATTCATTTAGATTTATTAATATTTATTAAAATATTCAAAAATATATAAAATACTTAAAATATTATTTTTTTTCGTTTTTACTGTGACATCATTCGATAATACATTCATTTTAAACATATCTTCATTTACCATTAATTAAAAATTCTATTATTTAGTAGAACTGAAATGAGTTTTAGGGGTGACGATAGTATTTTTGGGATTTGTATTTCTAGAGGTAACAAAAAACAAATTTCTAGTTACAATATTCTAATAATAAAGTTAAAACAAAAAATAATATTCACAATATCGAATAATAAAGCAAAATAAAGAAAAAGAAAAAAAAAAAAAAAAAAAAGGGTAAAAAGAGAAGGGTACTGAAAAAAGTGGTTAATAAAAAAGTATATAAAAATTTCAGCAACTTTTAAATGAGAACATTGAAAAAATATAATAAAATTCTTTTGATAAGTTAATAAACCTTATAATTATTAATAATAATATATTAATTATTATAATTAGATAATTTCAAATTTGTGATAAAATTATAATAATAATAATATGTATACATTAATAATAATTAATTAATATATTATATAATAATTATTATAATTCATATAATGGTTACATATAAAATATATATATTTTTTTATTTTTTCTAATTATATAATTCATATTATATAATATATATAATAATATATTATTATCTTAATCTCAGTTATATTAATATGATCTGTTTTAATTATTGTATGATATTAGAATAATAATTTTATTATGTAATGAGAGATATGATGAATAGTATAAGTGTGTATTAGGGGGTGTGTTTTGAGGTAATGATATTTTTTGGGATCTACGTGAATGTGGAGGAGAGAAATTTAGAAAATTGATATCATATTAGTTGGTGACATGTAATGTATGGTGTCTTATTGTTTCGCAAATTGAGTTATAGTGTTTGTTTACCGTATCATGGGGTGGGTTGGGTTTGTTCTCTTTTATAATCAGGATCTTTATATTTTATTAGTATGTGGGGTTTGTGGTTTGTTCATTATTGTTATCATTTGTTACATTTGCTATAGGAATTTATCTATATTAATTAATTTATATAAATATATTTAATAATAATAAATATTTATAGTAATAATTAATAATAATTATATAATAATAATTTAATTAATACTTAAATATAGTTTAAAATCTGAGATGGAGGATTAACGAATTAATTAAATCCTATGTTAATGTCCGATATATTATTATATAATTAATTAAATGAATAACTTAATAATTAATATCATGTTTATTTTTAATCTAACTAAACATTCCAATAAAACCTCTATATATAATTAATTATAAATTAATGATTAATTAATTTCGGCGTCCTTTGGTCTGTGCACGTCTTTAACGACGCCGCTTCTTATCATATGGTTGGCTGGGTATAGCTATATTTCATTATTGAGTGTTACTATAAATGAAAAACTCTTGTGATGGCGGTTCCCATGCAGACTATAAATCGGTTTTGCGGCAATAATTTTTTCCCGTTCCTTTGGCCAGTTTTCCGGTACGGTAAATGGGTTTTTTTCATGGTGTTTACACCTTTTTTTTTAATTCAGTAGTGTTTTGAGAAAGTATAAAGAAAAACTGATATATAGAGATGTATTGGTAATATTCGATAGATAGTTCAGTAATCTGGCATATTTTTTTTTTTTAGAACTGTTAATAACTATTTATAAAACTTACACTCTACTGTCTACCACTATTTTTTTGTTTTGTTGTTGTGTTATTTTCGGGTTGGTTGGTTGGTTGGTCGGTTGGTTGGTTGGTTCTCTTAATATCGGTTTCTTTTTTTTATTTTTTTGGTTTATTTGATTTTGTTGGTGTTTGTTTTGTTTTCTTTTTTTTTTTTTTTTTTTTTTTTTTTTTTTTTTTTTTTTTGTTTTTTGTGTTTTTTTGTGGTTTGCGTCAGAGTGGTGGCACAAAACAGTGTTGCTTTGTGTTTGTTTTTTGCGTGGCGAGTTGTGTTCGTTTGTTGTATTTTTGGGGTGGGGTCTTTTTTTGTTTTGTGGTTTGTATAACTTTTCACTAAAATTTTACCTTATAATATTATTTATTTATATTTATTTTATTTTTATTATATATAATATATTATTTTATTATTATTATCTATTATTATTATTTATTTATTTATTATATTTATATATTTTTATATTATATTTTATATTATTAATATGTATTTATGTTAAATATATATATATATATATAATAATATAATCATAATATTTATTAATTGTATGGATATTTATATGGGTTGTATGAGTGTGTTGGTGGGTGTTAATATGATGGTACGTTATGGATGTTGTTTGAGTAGCTTGTTTTTATGATCCATTTGGTGTGAGTGATTTGGTGTTTATGGTGATTTATTATTGGGTTACAGTGGAGTAGTTGTTGTGGTATCTATTTGTTTGTTATAGTTTAGTGATAGGTATTATATTAATGTGAGTATTGGTTTGTAGTGAGTTGTGAGTATGGTGATGGGAGTGAGTATGTAGTGAATTTATCGTTATGGGTTTATATATTTTTGGGGTATATCGTATTCTTGGGGGCTGGTGCGCGATATTAAAATTTATCTTCGGTTGTGTGCGCTGGTGGTGGCTGTTTGGGTGCTGGTTTTGGGTATATATATATATATATAAATTAATATTTAATAATATATATAATATATATATATTATATTATTAATATATATATATATATAATAATAATAAGATTATATATATATCTATTATTGCCTCCTTGGACTCCCTTATACGGGAGTCCATGGCCCACCTTTCCAGGAGTCCAGCTTACCTCCACCGGGCGGAGACATAGGTCTCTTCTCAGAGAGGTGATTTGGTATTGTATTCTATAGGGTGTGAGGGTTGGGTATTTCAGGAGTAGGTGTACGACAGTTTCTGGCTCTTTCGAGCATCTCTGACAGAGTGGGGATGGAGTTGTGTATTGAGGTCGAAACCTATGTTTATATTCTTGAAGATTTGGGTGATGGTCCGGATCTCAATCTGGAGAGAGAGATCTGTGTCTTTTTTAAATCGTTGAATTTTGTGAATATATATATATAATAATATATTATATTATATATATAATATATATATATATATATATTTATATATATATATATATATATTATATATATATATATGATATATTATATATATAATATATATATATATATAGATATGAAGAAAAGAAGCAATATATAAAATGAATATCATTTGAATACTTCGCTCCGTAACGAGAATTATTACTAAGAAATCGCTTTTCTTTCAAATATTAACGAAACAAACTTGTAATTGCTTTCAATAACTGACAATTTGGTTTTAATTCCCAAGAAAAGCACGAATCGCACCCATTGTAATTAAATTATATATATATATATAATATATAATATATAATTATATAATTATATATTATATTTATATATATATATATATATATATATATATATATATATATATATATATATATATATATTAATATATATATATAATATATATTATGGTTATTTCTGTATACGCGTTGTTATTGATGATTGATCCTCATTATTATTATTATTATTATTATTATTATTATTATTATTATTATTATTATTATTATTATATTTACTTATAATTATTATTATTAATGATAATAATAATAATAATAATAATAATAATAATAATAATAATAATAATAATAATAATAATAATAATATTTTCTATTTATTATTACTATTATTAATTATTTTATAATTATTACTTTTATTATTATTATTATTATTATTATTATTATTTTTATACATTTAAGGAGCCAAAAAAATTTACAATAGGGAATAGAAAAAAATCTTGTAGAAAAAGCAAGATTGCAGTCACAAAATAAGAATTAATCCAAATTGAGAACTCTATTAGAAAAGCATTCCTAGATTAGATCAAATATCAAAACAACAAAACCCTTTTCCCCTCCCTTCCCCTCCACCAGACTTGATCAGATTCTTCGATGAAGTCTTAAATGGGGATTAACGTCATCACAAAAAATCTGAAAACTGGTTAAAACATTCTATATTCTACCACCATATTGTGCCGCGTGAGAAAGAGAGAATTTCCGTTTATGTATATATTCAATAGTAAACACGATGTAACACATTCCGTTACCGTTTCCGGACACAATAAACTGGTTGCTGTGGTCGGGTAGACTCATGATTTCCAAGATCATTAGAATATAATAAGTCTGTTTTGTGGAGTTACTTAAAATAGTGATGAAGCAATGAAGATATTAAAAAATGAACCAAACATAAAGAAGAGCATTGGAGAAATATCAACGCGTTCACATAATATAAAAATCCAAGTTGCTTCTAAAGAAGAGAGAGGATTTGATGTAGTGTAGAGAGATGAGATGAGAGAGAGTAGTAGATGAGTAGAGAGAGAAGTAGATGAGAGAGCATGGTATGAGAGCGTAGTAGAGAGAGTAGGCGATGAGCACTTCTTAATCAAATCATAGCAATGGTTTTCTCTTATTTTTCCCATTACGCTTGCTCCCTTGATCGTTTTTCTTAACTTGCATTTTTCTTACCTTGTTTGCTTGTTTTTTCATACCTTACTTGATTGTTTGTTTTACTTACCTTGCTTGTTAGTTTCTCATCTTGATTGCTTGCTTAGTTTTTTTTACTTATGGGTTGCTGTGGTGGGTGTGTGTTGTTGATTTTATGTGTTTCAGTTATTTTTTTTTTGTGAGTAACGGTTTCAACTGATTAGAAGTCATCAGTATTTAGTGTATTAGATAGATACTTTTATACGTATGTGAGGTGAGGGGTGGTATATTCATTGGTTTGTTTTCTATTTATTTTTATATATTTTTTTTGTATTTTGTTGGGTTTTTAGTTTCTTTGTTATTATTACTTATTGCTATATTATTATATTTAATATTACTATTATTGTAAATGAGGTTGTTTTTAGATACATCTCGTTTTGTTACCGTAAATTTAAAAAGGTATGATGTTTTTCCGTTATGTTAATACTATATTTTTATGCTTATTATACTTATATCTATTTAATATATAGTATTTTTTCCGTTTATAGGGTCCATTTAGTTAGCAATTGGCATATGTACGCCCATATGGTTGGGCTTAAAACATTTTTAGGGACTTGAGTGTTAATATTAATAGAGAGATGGAATTTCGTGTGATCTTAAGTGGCAGAGCTAATTAGGTGGGGGGTGCGTAGTTGCTGCGGGCGGGCGGCGTGTTTCTTTCTGTTATGCGATGGGCGCGATGTTGGCTGTGGCTAGAGAGGGGGGGGGATAGATGCGTATTGCAATAGAAAATAATGATAACAAAATAATAATGAATACTATGATAGATATTAATAATTCAATAATAAATAATAAATAATAATCAATAATGAATTTGTAAATTAGTGAAGGAATTTTTTTTTTTTCAGGAAGGAGGTTTATAGATATTGATATTTCTTTAAGGTATTAGTGTAACGATTAGATATAATACTTCGTCTAAGTGTGCTATTCGTCTTGCGGTGCTGTGTTCGGAACGGTGGAGAATGCAACGGGAGTGGAGAGGGGCTAATAAGGTGGGGGGCTGGGTTTTGGTTTTTCGGGAAGGTGAATATAGAAGTGATGAGATATGTTCTGTTGTTAAATAATAATTATATATTTATATATGTTAATAATAATGATAATGTTAATAATATTAATAATATATATAGAGTGAATAATTATATATAATGAAGAGAATAATAATAAATAATAAGTAATTAATAATAAATTTAATTGAGATAGATGAACATTGGGTTAAAGATAATATCGATGTATATTAATATAGTGTTATGCTTTGGTTAATTATATCTATATGTTTTTCTGAGAGATTATATTGGGTCGAGCTGCGCCGAGTGGAAGAAAGGTACATAATAGGGAGTGATTGAAGGGGTTTTGAGTTGGGGTATGGGGTTGAAAATAATAATAATCTCGTTTTCTACTAATCTGGGGTTTTGGTGTGACTTTCTCAATGTTTTGGTGGAGGAGACCCAGGACACAATTACTAACATACAACAAGGGATATAATATTGAATCAGATAGTACGTTGATAGAATGAATAATAAATAGAAATCGAGATTTATATGTGCCGTTTGTAGAGTGAGAGTATTGTGCATATGTAGTACCATTCTTTTAGCACATTGGGATGAAAATGTTCCTTCTTTTCAGTTTCAATAGAGTCGGTGTGTCCTTGTGGGGCTATGTGGCAGAGGGCAGCTTGCTAAGTTCACGTTTAGGTAAGGATTCTGAAGAAAAAATTGGTTAAGAGATTAATCACATTTATTTAAATTACTATGTGAAAGAATTAGAAAAAGCGTATCATAGTGAAAGAAAAAGAGAGAGTGGGTAGCTGAGCTGTTATCCAACAATTATAACGTTCCTTGAATGGATTAGGTCCAATAATGGTTCACTTGAATGAGCTTTGGTTTAGATTCCATGTTCAAATTGTGGTTTTCATCCATTATCTTAATATAAGGTGGTTTAATTGAATTGAATAATAGATGATAATAGGAGAATTATATAATATATATAAAGTATATAGATAACTAAAGGAGAATAACAATTTTAGACAACGAGGACATTATATGTTTCGCCTCGTGGTGAACTAGAGACCATTAAACTACTTTTAATTAAAACTAGAGAGGAAAAAATAAGAACTTACAATCTTAAATACAAAACAAGACGAAAGCAACAAAACTGAACACATCAAACACATCAGCACACACAAAGCAGACGGACAGACAGAACACAGCAAACAAAAGGTGTCTCTATGTCGATTGTTTTCTAGGGGTCACCGTCGGCGTGTTAAACTTTATGTATCATGGCATCTATGAAAGCAAACTAACCTTCGGTGTCATGGATGATAAGTTTATTTGATATGTAGTAACAAGAAGTGTTCAAAATACTTGGTTTCTGGGTCTTGAGCCTTTGGCTAGTATGTTGCACACTCAATTAGGTCGAAGTGGTGCGCTGGGCCTTTACTTATAGTTTGAGGTGGATTTTATAATAGTTACGTAAGTAGGTAGGTATAATGGGATATAGGATAGTTTATATATATATAGCTGTTGGATATTATCATTATTATAGTAGTAGTATAGGTTATATATATAATAGTATGTATATTGTGGGTTTATTTTTGTTTATAGGTGGTTAGTTTAGATATATTATATATGTTTTGCTAGACTATATAGAGAGGGGCACTGTCAGTAAAAAACCCTAGAAAGCCCGTGGCTGAGAAGAAGATGCGCGCTTTTTCATCCCTATAGTGTGGTTGGGGGGGTGATCACACGTTAAGTGGTAAAGAGTGTTTGGGTCAAGATTTTTTTGATCTCTAAATTTTACTTCCACCAGTACCAACACATTACTAATTCTTTTAATAGTTAGTAGTAGAGTGGATATATGTATATATCGTTATTATTATAAGTATTGTAATATATAATATATATATATCATGTATGTGAGATTTAATTTGTGATGATGTAGGGTGGTTATGTGTGTGATATATATGGAGTATTGTAGGTTTTTTGGTGATGATATAGTAGGTTTGGTATTGAGTTGTTGGTGTGTGTGGTGTATGTGTGTGCATTTCTTTGGACTTGCGTTCGTGGTCGTTGTGTAATGTCGGTCCTTTGGCAGTATAGAGAAAGTATGTGGGGGTTTGGTGAGCAAATAAGTGGTGCTTGGTGTTTCGTTATGTCTGCAGCAGTTTGGTAGTTTTGGTCGTCGGTGTTGGTGTGGGCTGGTGGTCTGTGTCAGAAGAAAGCGTTATAAAAGGAAGTTTCTTGTGTGTTATTTGGTTTAGATTTGGGATGTTGGGTATTTTTCACGGATTATTGTCTTTAAGTAGGTCTTTTATATGAGAAAAATAACCTTACAAAAAATTTTCATTTTCAGTTTAGTGAATGACTTTGTGGCTATCTTTTTTCTTTCTATAAATTTACCAAAATTAGTAGTATTTTTACTTGATTCATTCTTTGAAATACGATATCGAATTATGAATAAAAAATATATATTAAAAATATTAATAAATAATAAACAATAGCATATAAAAATAATTGTTAATTAAAATACATTTGTTAAATTTGTTTATTTTGAAGTGATAGAAAATATAAAAATAAAAAAAAAAAAAAGTATACTGCCTATCTATTACTAAAATAAGAATTTCACTAACATATTATGCATTACTTCTATATGTATATTTACATTGTGTTATAGTCATTTTTATTTTTATAACAATCTCTTAATGTATTATATGTTACGATAAAGTGGCGTTTTTCTCTTCCCTGAAGCTGCTAAGCATCCTTTTTTTTGTCCCTTCAACTCTAGATTTAGAGGTCTTGGGCACCGGCACCGGCAACATATATAGAATGATCTACGCGGTGAGTCGGACAAGTCCTAGTTTTTAACGAATAAAATACTAAATAATAGTTTTATAAATTTTAATATATATAAGTATATATTATATATATAATTATATATATATAATATATTACTTATATTAAACTTATTTATATATTTTTTATTTTTATACTTATTTTTTTCATAATAATAATCTTAATTATAATTATTTGTAATTATTGTAATTATATTTCCATATGAATTAAATGAATATATTTCCTTATTCTCTTATTGTTTATTTATTATTATTTTTTAACCATATCCAACAAACTGGTCCAGTATTATTTTTTTTTTTTACTTTCTTAAATTTTCTATAGTACTTTTATCCTTTCTGCTCTAAATATCAATTTTTTTTTTTTTGTTATTTTTTATTTTGTTTTTATATTTTTTAATTTCAGTTACACTTCTTTTGATTACTTGATTTATGTTTTTTTACTTTCACGAGTCGAAACGTTTTATCTTTTGATCTCTAAAGCGTACGGCGTTTTTTTTTTTGGGTTTGGGTTTTTTTTGTTGTTTTTTTTGTTTTTTTTTTTTATCTGGTGTTTGTTTTTTTATTTTTTTTTTTTTTTTTTTTTTTTTTGAATGCGGATACGAACCAGTATTACCGTTGTTGTTGGTTATTTTTACTATTTTATATATTTTTTTTTTGGTCCTTAGTTTATTGTGTGCTGATGTTCGGCTTTATCGCTTGTTATGGGGTGTAATGGGTGATATTTATGCTTGGTTTAGACGGTATGGCGTTTGTATTGTGTTGGGTTTTTGGCGGTTTATTTGCGCAGTTATGGGCGTTATTACGGGCTATCGTGGGTACGCTGAAAAGCCTTGGCACGCTTGGTTTCGTATAGTGATTTAAGAGCTTAGGTACTATGATTGGTTGCTTTCGTTTTTTATTTGACGCGGGAGTTCTTGGTGTGCGTGTTTGGGTTTTTTTGTTAGGTGTTTTGATTGTCGTGCGTTTCTTTTGTGTTGTTTCTGGTGATTTGTGTTGTTTGTTATGTTTTTTCGGTTGGTTGCTTGGTGTTTGGTAGTGGTTTTTTTTTTTTTTTTTATTCTTATTTTTTGTTTTTCTTTTTAACATAAAATATTTCTTTTATTCTTTTTGTTTTTTCCGATGTGTTGGGTTTGGTTTTTTGGTGTTCGGGTGTTGTTGCTGGTGTTGGTCTGGTTTGCTTTTAGGGTGGGTGTGTTTGTTGTGGGTTGTCTTTGGGTGGGTTTTGGGTTGTTTTCGGAGATCTGGTACTTTGGGTTTGTGGTTTTTTTTTTTTTTGTTTGTGTGTTTGTTTTGGATGTTCCGGTGTTTATCACAAACACGTTTCTTCAAGACTTAAATCCATCAAATACAATTTTTTTACATTGTAGCTGGTGAGCGGTACAGCATCCATTTTTCAATTTGTATATGATCTTGTTAATTATCCCTTTTCTGCTCTAAGTGTGTGTTGTTCTTTGTCGCTTTTATATAGTGTATGGTATGTGTTTAGTTATTTGTGTGTCGGGGTTTGTTGGGTGGGGTGATATTTGTATGTGTGGTAGGTTAGACTGTGCGTGGAGGTATGGTATATTATTTGGCGCTGCGCCATTTTAAAGTGGCCTGGCAAGAAAGTTTTAAATGACTTCGGTGGCTTTTTTGTTTTTTTCCTTCGCCTCCGAGGTGGTTTCTAACCTGGCTTCTTTCCTTGTTCGCCATTTTCTTGAGAGAGTCCTTTGCGTAACATGCACAATTCTTTCTAGGTCCATAGTTGGTTGCAATTCATTTATTTCAACATACAGTGTCAACTAATAAAACAACTTTAGCAACAACAAAATATTCAAACATTATAAAGAATAGAATTATTATATTTTATTTATGTTTCTATTTAAGTTATGTTTTGATATTTTTTTTTTCCCACCACTCAATCACTTCAATCCTGAATATTATTTTTTTATATTGCGTTAATATTTTTTTAGATAATAATAATAATTAATAATAAAATATATATATAATAATAATAAATAAATAATAATTTAATATTAATTAATGATAAATATAAAATAATAATAAGTAATTATACTATAATTAATTAAATAAGTAATTTATTAATATATTATATAATTAATAATAATATATAATAATAATATAATAATAATTTGAGTCACACAGATTTTTTGTGGTAATGTTTTTATGGGTCTGTTTCTTTTGTGCGGTATTTTATTGGAGGTTTGTGTGTTTTAGATCGTTGTGTGTGTTTGGTGTTGTTTTTTTTGTGTTTGTCTTTGTTTGGGGGGTTTTTTTTTTTTTTTTTTTTTTGTTCAATTTTTTTTTTACAATTTCCATCAGATTATATTTATATAAAAATAAGAGTAAAAATGAAAGTATCTATCTAGATAGTTAAGGTGTTAAGACAAAGGTTAAAGGTCGGAATTGCGAATGTATGGTTCTCGAATGGCTTCACGGATCAAAGATAAGACTCTTAGCTGCGAGCGTCTCAAGATTCCACTTGCGATAGCGAAAATATCGTAGAGAGATGAAGTAGAGGGTCGAAAACTAATATATATATATATTATCTTATATATATACATATTTATATATATATTATTATATTTTTTATTTATTATATTATATTTTATATTATTCTATTATTATATATAATTTATTATTATATTTTTATTTTTATTATTTTTTATTATTTTTATAATATATTTTTATTATTTTATATATTAATATATATATTTTATTTATATATTTTATTTATTATATTTATTATATATTTATATTATATACTATATATATTATTATTATATATATATTTATATATATCTTATATTATATATATTATTATTTATTTTATTTTACTACTATCCTCTATTTATTAATTGTTTATATATAAAGAGTTGTTGGTGTGTAATATTTTTTTTTTTGTTTTTAATATAGGGCGGGGTATATTATATAAAGGGCGAGGGGAGTGTTATATGCTGCTTTTTATCTATTATCTATATTATTGTAAGTATGGTAGGTATGGTTTTGTTAGGGGGCTTTTATAGATGAGTATATAGCATTAGGTAGTAAGTTAGGGGTTATGGGGTTTAGGCTGATAGTAATTAGGTATAGGTTAATGTGAGTATTTATTTTATTTATGAGATACGAGTATCTCCTATTGTTATAATACGCGGGGATATATTAGGTATTATAGTTAGTGTATGTGTAGTAATATAGCGTACGTTGCTTAGTATGGTTATTGATGAGTATGGTATAATGGGGTTCTACAGTGATATATAGTAGTAGTATTTATAGATCGAGGTGGTTAATCATGTTTTAGTATATCATGGGTTAATAGTAGTTTTAATATTATTATAGCTATATTTACGGATATATGTATATATGTACTTACTCATATATTTTAGGGGTTATGTATACTATAGTACTATATACTTGGGGTATGTATATCTCTATGGAGTAGGAATGGGTATTTGCTCTATATATTATTATAGGCTGATAGTATAAATGAGCTATATAGTTATCTGGTATATTAGTATTATATATAGTTTTATTATTGGTATAGTATTATTAGTATAGTGATTATGTGTGTTAGGTGGGTTTATTATTTATACCTTATCTTTATTTGATGGATCTGAATCATTGGTTGATTTATGAGTTTATATTATTGTTTAGTTTGATATATGGAGTGTGAGTGAGTTGAGGCCGATGGAGTTGGTGTATATTGTAGTCGGGTATTTTGTGTGATTATGGATGTATTATTCTAGCTTGCACTTTTAATATAGGTTGTAGGTACCTATATAAAGTTTCATATATAGTAGTATACTATTATAATCTTTTATATATATATATCAGTCGGTGTCGGGTTGCGCGTAAGGTATATCATATTGTAGTTATATATAAGGGTAGTATATAGATAATGATAGTTATTGAGGTATGAGATAGGTAGTGTGAGTCCTATTAGTGATATGCGTGGTATATTTCAAAGTATTTAGTATTGAGTGTAGGTTGTGAGGATTATTATGTATAATATGTAGGAATAATATATATATTATATAGTGTAAAATTTATTATATCTATTTTTATATTATATTAATTATATTTATATATATTTTATGTATAATTTTTTAATATATAGTATATATAATTTATATATATATTATATATTATTTTTTTATATATATATTATATATACTTTTATTATTATTATTTATTTATGTATATATATATTATTCTATTATTTATATATATTATCTTATGATATGTTATCTAATAGAGATGAGGAGATTGAGAGAGTAGAGAGAGAGAGTGAGAGATGCAGAGAGAGGAGAGAGAGGAGATGAGAAGAGAGGATCTGGATGTATTTAGAAAGTTTGAAGACGCAGAGATGTAGGCTTTGAGAGAGAGTTAGAGAGAGTAGAGAGAGATGTAGAGGGAGAGATGTATGAGAGAGCATAGAGACGAGAGGACGACGGAGTTATGATTGGAAATAAAAGAAGTTTATATGAATATTTGTTGGAAGAATGTATGAGGGATGAGAGAGAGAGATGGATGAGGAGAGCAAAATACTTATTGGATTATGATGTTGTAGACGTAGGAGAGAGAGTTTAGAGAGAGAGAGAGAGAGAGAGGGAGAGGGAGGGAGTAGGTTAGATGAGGAGTGTAGGGGGATGGACGTGAGCAGGGAACGAGAAGGAGCGGAGTTGAGGAGAGAGCTAGGAGAGAGAGATGGTAGAGAGAGGGAAGGAAACATATTCTTGGCTTGGCCCTTTTTCGCCGTTGGTTAACTTCTAGAATTCTCGTCAAAGATATATCATATATACGAAAATCTACAAAAAATGTTAACAATTCACTAAATGAATTTAAATAAATAGTCTACTATCGAGAAAATCCAGAGATGAAGGGGTATGCAGTCTATATATTTTTATTAAGAGACGAGAGAGAGAGAGATTGAGAGAGATTGCTTATAGGATTTATACAGAGCACAGACGAGTAGAGCGGCTAGAGAGAGGAGAGAGTGAGGGGAGAGCAGGAGATGACGAGACCGATGAGTAGAGAATGAGATAGCTGATCTTGGTAAAAGGGTAACATGACATATATTATAGGTACTTATCTATATATTTTTATTATTGTATTTTTTTTTTTTATTTTCTTTGGTGTTTTTGTAAAAGATTGATTGTTGTAGTATGTTATTTAGGTCTATTATCTTAGATATATGAGTTACGAGAGTATATGAGATTTTATTTAATGGTATATATCTAGTTATTAAATATCTGTATATATATGTTGTGTATAATTAATTACTTTTTATTTATTTTTTATCTCTGTCAGTTTTGAAGCTATATATGTATTCGTTATTATATGTTATAGGTATCAATAGTTCGCTACTGCAGCTGTGCCTATAATTGACGTCTTAGTGCAAGCTGTTTATTCATTAATCCGAGAGCTCTCATAAAATTTTGGTCTGGTATATATCAACGCCTTCCGGGTGAGACTTATACGTATGGCGCTGGTATGGGCGTTTTCTTATGGGAGTTAATGCATCATAGGATTAGTAATTATATTATCTTCACTGTCACCATATATCTAATAACATTTTTATCGTATTTATTCACCAACTTCAAGATAAGGCTTACACTAACGAGAAACACCCACAATGTGTACAATTACACAATTACAAATGAGGTGTGACCGTACCCAATCATTCAAACTTTAATTGTAAATTATTTTTTTGCTATAAATAAATGAAAAATAATAATTTTTAAACGCGCCCCTGTACTAGTCATTCACAAAGTAGCAGCTGTTAAAAAAAAACACTCGTAATAGAATCGCGGACTATATTATTATGTATCCTGAGAGCTATATTTGGGTAGTTGATTTATTATTACTTGTATTTAGGAGGGTATTAATATAATTATTTATTATATTGTTATATATATTTTCTTATTTTTATGATAAATTGATATTTTATTTATTTATTATGATATAATTATGATATAATTTTATATATATATATTATATAGTTATATATATGACAGTATTTGGTGGTATATAGATTTTATGTAGTATCGCTATATTACGGGTGTCGTATGATACGGTCGACAGTTAGAAGCGGGAGACGAAAGGTGGGAGACTTGAGAACTTTACAACGCCTGGTGAGTTGCTTGTCATTGTTATAGAGGATTAGT
The DNA here is from genome assembly GCA_015478945.1 of Trachelipus rathkii. Taxonomy (NCBI): domain Eukaryota; kingdom Metazoa; phylum Arthropoda; class Malacostraca; order Isopoda; family Trachelipodidae; genus Trachelipus; species Trachelipus rathkii. The sequence continues at coordinate 17,579 of JABUQX010015141.1, forward strand.
GATCGGTGACGGCGTGCCTACAACTACGGAATGGGTGCGCTTGCGGATTTCTTCGCAAACAGATAGACAGTCCACGCCCCTCCATGATATGTGTGTGGTGGAGAGTATTCAGATTGGGTTCATCGGCGCTTGCCTACTGCTCTCCGAACGTTCATTAACACTCGCCACTGTGTCACTCCACGAGAGTAGTGAATTCGCTGTTGGTGGTTTCTATCCTGATAATTATGGTTTTAATACCGATATTCTCGGATTAAGACTCCCAAGATTATAGTTTATATTCTATATAAGGATATTATTATTATTATATACTCATTATAAGATAGTTATATTATTTTTTTATCAATTTGAGCTATGGTTCTGCACTACTATTACTTTATTTTATTTTTCATTCTTCTCCCTTATGTGTTTATTATTGCTTATTTTTAATTTATTTTTATTATCTTTTTTATTATTTCTTCTCCTTTTATTTCATCTATTTTTTTTATTTATTTGTATATCTTTCATATTAAGTAATCTAATATGGGTTAATTAATTTTTTTTATTATTTTATCATTAACAATCCTGGTCTCTTTCTTTCTACTGATAATGCATTCATCAGGATAGTTCCTCTTCTTTTCCTTTATCTCTCTTGCTGAAGGGACTTGGTTTATATTTTTTTTTAATACTATTTATCTCCCTCTTTCTATTTTTTTTTTTTACGTATATTACTTTGATAAGATTTTCATATATTTTAGATTTTTTTTTTTTTATCTATTCTTGTTTTTTTTTTATTCACTAAATTCACATTTTTCTTTCTTTTTTTTCTAAATACAAACTATTTAATTTATTATATTCTATTAGATTCTTTTATAATCTTTCTCTATTATTTTTTTATTTTTATTATTATCTATCTTTTCCTCTATTTCTCTATATCTTTTGATGCTTTTCTTAATTCCGTTTATTATTCATTTAATCTTTTCTTTTTTATTTTTCTTATGTTTATTTTTATTTTTTTTTTTATTTTTTTATTTACTTTTTATATTTTTTTATTAATTTATTATTTATAATATTTTTTTTATTTTTATATATTTTTTTTTTTAACTATTTTTTTTTTTTCATTTATTTATTTTATATTTTTTTTTTCTTATTATTTAGTATTTTTAATTACTACTTTATTTTTTTTTTTTTAATTTTTTTTAAATTTTTTTTTATTTATTATTTATTTATATTCTTTTTAATGATTCTTTTCAATATCTTTTTCTTTTTTTTATTTTTTTTTTTTCTTTTTTTTTTTTAATTATTTCCTTTTTGTTTATGTTATTATTTTTCATTTATTTCCTTTATTTTTCTTTTTTTTTTTTATTTATTTTTTATTATTCATTTTTTTTTTCAGTGGTATACATTTTTACTGTACTTTTGTTATATCTTAATATTTTCCACTACATTCTATTTTTTATTGTTTTTTTATAGGCTTTTTTTCATTCTACTTATTTTTTATTTTATTATTTCATTTTTCTTTTTTTATTTTTTTTTTTTTTTTTCACTTCTATTTATATTTTATATTTTCTTTTTTTATAATTTTTATTATTTATTATTCATTTATTTATTTTTTTTTTAATATTTTTATTTATTTATTTTATTTATTTATATTTTTATTTATTATTATTTTATTTTTTTTTTTTTTTTATATTTTATTTTTTTTTTTTTTATTTATTTTCTTTTTTTTTTTTTTTTTATTTATACAATTTTTTTTTATACTTTTATTTTTTTTTTTCTTTCAATTTTTCTTATCTTTTCTTTCCTTATTTTATTAATATCTGCTAGCATGTACGTTATTATCTTTATTTGCGTTATTATGAGTGACAGTTCTTATTTTTTGTCTACTTATGAAAAAAGTTTAGTTTAATGCTAGTTTCGTTATTCAAGTTTAGTGCACATAATTATCTTTTTTTATTATTTATCGAGTGTTATGCCTGACCTTAAGATTGTAATTGACAACAAAATTCGCAAAATAGTTCCCGCAATAAACAAATCTATATGTTGATTCGAACGATACATTTTTTTTGCATATTTGATATCTTTAAAATGTCAATACATCGAATTAAATAACAATAATTATCAAAATGACAACGATAACCGAACTATATCTGGGAAACAATTTGTGAGTCCGAATTCTACTAAATCGGTATATATTCTAATAAACCTTGATCACAAGTAATTTCAAGCTTCAACTTTTTCTCTATTTCCGGAAAAAATGATATGATTATATATATTATATACTTTATACTTATATCTATATCTTTATCTATATATTTTTATTTATATATAATATTTTTCCTATATATTATTACTACTTTTACAATAGTGGATCCACATAACTGTCTCTCTATAAATATAAACCAACTAGATAATATGTAGGTATTATTATTTATTTCCAGTTTTGTTGTATTCTTATGTATTTTGGCATTTTCTTCCCATGTTTTTGTTTTACATAGCTATAGTATGTTTGAATTTTCTAATACTTAAACTTGTTCAAGTTTATTTTTTTAATTTTGTATCGCTTATTTATGTAATTTTCTCTTAGGCCGCTTTACCAAAGGTAGTGAGTTCCCTTTCAAAGGAATTATAGAATCACATTCACGTGTAAAACTATTTTTAGTAACTACTTTATATGTATATTTCCACGTCAGTTTGGAACTTAGTCTTGAGAAAAATTAATGCATTCGGTCTATTAAATGCCCTTTTATAACATTAAACACCATCGTCTAATCCTCATCCCCTTCCCGTCCTCCTCCGCACTTCACCGAACTACTTTCACTATTCCTTATCGGATTTATATTTGATTCGCTCTGACTTAAATAATGTACTAAGCTCAATGAATAAAACACTTAACTCCTCCTATTCCATTCAATTCATTATGCTACGAATATTAGATTATCTACTCCATATTATATCTATTTATCATTATTTATATTTACTGTATTACTTATAATTACTTATTCTATATATTATTATATTTTTTTTTTGTTTAGTTCAGTTTTGTACTTGCTTTTTTTGCTGTGTTATCAACAATTGATCTACTAATGGTGATTTTTACTTTTTTACACTAGCTTATTAATGTCTTCGTTTAGTATTTTTTATTATCATTATATGATTCAATTTAGCTGCTTTTTTGCTATATATTTTTCTGCTTGTTTGTTGCTATTATTATTCTTATTTATATTCCTAATTTATATAATTATTATTATCTGTTTATTTTGATTATGTTTATTTTCTTGTATTAGTATGGTTGATTATTGCTATTTAATTGTTGAGCATCAATCCAGTTCTTTTATAGTGCTTTAAATTTCAGCACAATATTGTATTTTACTTCTTGGGGGGATTATGATTATTGATATTTTAGGTTGTTGTTGAGTGATATATTGAAGTAAGGTGAAAATAGTGAATAGATGTCCTTTGTATGGAGAGTGCCTGTGGTTATTTATCGAGTGCCGGTTCTGGTAGTTTATCTTATGTTTTATTCTCAAAATGATACTATACAATACTGGCAGCGGGTATCTTTAGGTCTACATATTCTGATTTTCATTGTAAAGGAAATTATGTTGAAATAAAATTTTATATTTCTATAATGAAACATACTCCTTCATCTTTATCCATTTTATTTCCCTTCGGTGACTATTTACTACGAGGATTATGTAATACTTTGCGACTCTATAATTTTTTTCCTAGTTGACGTCACATTTTTTCTCTTTTTATTCTGTTTTTTTAAATGATTTACCAATGAAAATTTTTTTCTGTGTATGAATGTTATCATAAGCGTCAGCCCTAAATTTTCCTGTCTTTTTCAACACTATCGTAATATAACCTTTTTCCACTATCTATCTACCAGATGATATCTTGTCTCTGCGTATGGGCGGTAGAACAGGGTAGAGCTGGTGGTGAGAGTGCTTTGTTCTACACTTACTCCGCTATGGAGTTTCACTCCTGTCGGCAATTCATTTCTCTTCAGATAAGTCAGTTATGAATTGATTTGGGTTCTGACCAGCTCGCAGGGTTGTTATATTTGCTCCTTAACAAACCACACGGAATAAAACTTCCACATATGTGTATGATCGATGTTCAAAGTCTTTTAAAAATCTTAGTTTGCTTTTTACTATATCTTGTAATTTTCTCCTTATAATCTTATCTCTAAACAGGTATTTATATATATATTAATATATATTATATATATTGTTTTATCTTCTATTAATTATATATTATTATATACTATTATTATTTTATTATTTTTTTCATATATTATTATTATAATCTATTTTTATTTATATTATTTGTATTCTTTACCATTAATTTTATTATATCTTATTATTTTTATATTATTCCTATTTATTTTATATATATATATATCATATATATATTATATTTAAAGACTAGTATCTATCCCTGACTGTGATAGCTTATTGGTGTGATATATATTTTATAATGGTATTGTAGAAGTAGAATTTTGTTTTTGTTCATTTCATGGGAAATATTGGAATGATTTATTTTCTCAATTATTTAAGAGGTATAAAAGATGTGGGTTCCTAATATACCGGTTTTATAGGAAGTAATGTGGGGCAGTGGGCGAGAGGAGAGGTCATGGAAAAAAATATAGATCAGATTACGAGTTTATGAAGGTTTCATTATATTAAAACTAAAAGGGTATATCTCATAGCGATAAAACCTATATAGTTTATTTTTATATATATATATAATATATTATGATTATATATATATTATATTTATATATATATATATATATATTTATCTTCTTTCTATTATATATATATATTTATCTATCTTTCTATCTATATTTCTAAAAATGTTTGTTTTTTAATAATTAAATCATAATACCTCATCTATTTCACTTTCCAGTTCCAATCTAGCCGTTTTTTTGGATTATCGAGAGTGTTCATGGCAGAGGCTCTGAGCGCGGATGTGTGGCCCAATGCAGTGGTTTAACTGCTTATTTATGTCTATGCTCATGTATGGTTTTATTTTAATTATATTTTATTATTGAGGATAACAATAATAGTGGCAAGTATGTTTTCTAATAGTGGTGCTGAGTGTTTTTTTATTATATATGATATGGTTAATTAGTCTATGTAAGGTTGAATGTAATATATGAGTCATCCATTATATATATAATTAATCTTTATTTATTTATTGCGTTTGGATTTAGTATCCCTTACCGTTTTTCAGGTCTACGATATTTGAGAGATATGATTTATCCTTATGTACACGAGCGTATTTATATGGTATTATTAGTGGATATTTTCACTTATGTATTAGTGATTATTTATTACTGGGGTTCTAATATTTTTAATTGAATCATGCTATATTTTGTGATTTTTATATATATAAAACTTTGTATGGAGGCGTATTTACTTCGGTGCTATGTGATTTCGTTTATAAGGTATTGCTAGTGATATGGTTATTATATGTACCTTACCTATTGCTATCTTATTTCTGTTTATTCTATTTTATTCTGTCATACCGTCTTGTGGTTTATATTAGTTTATATTATAGCTATATTATATTATAGTTTTATTAATCTCGGGTGAGTTTTTTAGTACCTGTGTATCTTCGTATCAGTACATATATTCTGTTATGTTATGCTGTTTTTTTATTTGAGAAAGAGCGGAAACTGAAAAAAATTACTTTCTCCGCTGGTTTTGTTCTGAATTAGTGAATTTAGTGTTTGTTTGGCCAACTGGGCATAGAGTAGAGTACTAATTCCCGTATATTTATTTAAGGATAATTAATCATCCTTCATCCTCACAACTTAGATAGGGAAATTGTAAGGCCATTTTTTCCATCTTTTTCCACCATTTGTATAATTTTCTGATGGGTGCATTGTTTTAAGAGAGGAGAGTGCTTCAATGATTTCAATTTCGTCATTTAAGACTTAATTAAAATTACAAGCGAGTCCCAGTACTGCCTCTCTTGTGATGGTGCCACTCGTTACATAGATTTAAAATTCAAGTGTTGTTTTTTCTCAATTTCCACGGAAGTTGTTGTTACTTGTTTAGACTATAAGTACTGCAATTTCAGCAAATTGAAAGGAAGCAGTCCTACAAGATTGTACTAAACAGATGTTTCTAATTCCTTATAAATAAGTTCAGTATATGTATAGGATCTTCGGTAGGGCTCTGAATGCGGTGATAGCTCAATAGATTTTGGATCTTTAACTTTTATCTCTCTCTCTCAATTAAAAACCGGGAGCTTTAAAAACTATTCTTGAAGCGTTCTTTTTTGGGAACGTAGATGGCTTAGTGGATAAAGCTCCCGGTTACTGTTAACTCAGTGACGCGGAGTTCCAGTGTTCGAATCCAGCTGATGGTGTGTAAAATCTCCTTTGATTCATAAGTTCAGTATATGTATAGGATCTTCGGTAGGGCTCTGAATGCGGTGATAGCTCTATAGATTTTGGAGAAAATGGATCAATAACTGCAATTAAAACCGGGAGCTTTAAAACTATTCTTGAAGCGTTCTTTTTTGGGAACGTGGATGGCTTAGTGGATAAAGCTCCCGGCTACTGTTAACTCAGCGACGCGGAGTTCCAGTGTTCGAATCCAGCTGATGGTGTGTAAAATCTCCTTTGACTCATTATTCTTTACCAATCAATCGCAAGCACTGCAATTTGGATACATAAATGATGATACACAATTTTTTTCATTTTTTTTATTCATAAACAAGAAGTAAACTTTGCTAAGCACATAAAAAAAAGAAAAAAACAATTTTTTATATGTTTATTGAATTATGAAGTAGCGTTTGATCAAATTTCAATATTAATTTATATTTTCTATAAATATCGTTGCATCGATGAAACCTATTAATAATCGTAGTGAAAATTGATTCCTCAAATTGACATCTGATCACAGTCTTTATTTTACAACAAGCTGTGGAGGTGACAACATATAATTTTGTATAAATATAGTTCGTTTAAATGAATTACAGTACTTTATCCAATTAATCATTATAGCTTTCTTGTAGTCCAATAGATCAAATTGATTTGTTATTTTTGATAACGAAACTTTGAACTTTCATATAATATATGATATATAATATAACCGAATAGTTGAAGGTAATAGTATAAATATTGAATAATTAATTAAATAAATTTGATAAATTTAGGTTTTTTGAATGACCAAATAAAGAGAGATTTTTCGTTGCTCGCTCATCGTTAACTCAAATCGCCACCCGGTGCATGTGGTCATTTTCACGCACATGTGTTGTGTTTCCTTTTTCTGCACGCTTCGATTAGGTTATCGAATTATTATTAGAGTAATAATAATTAGGAGCATTCTTATTAGAATTTATTATTAAAATTAATGGTAAAGGCACACAATCTGTCTGTCTGTCTGTCTGTCTGTCTGTCTGTCTGTCTGTCTGTGTCTTTGTCTTTGTCTTTGTCTTTGTCTTTGTCTTTGTCTCTGTCTCTGTCTCTGTCTCTGTCTCTGTCTCTGTCTCTGTCTCTGTCTCTGTCTCTCTCTCTCTCTCTCTCTCTCTCTCTCTCTCTCTCTCTCTCTGTAGTCTTAGGCCTTAGGGAACATTTAATTTATATATCATTCGTAATAATCAGAAGACTATTATAGTAAATGATATTTGTCACACTAGATACTTAAAAAAATACTCAGAAAGACTTTCAAAACCAACATTCATTGAAAAATATTCTTTCTTCTTCTTTATTCTTTATATGTATTCTGATTGTGTCAAGTGTTTTATGATAACAAATACTTACACTATCAGTAACATAATTATCTAAAAGAATAATAATAGCACACACAATAATAATAATAATAATAAT
>JABUQX010015142.1:0-27500 GCA_015478945.1 Trachelipus rathkii
TTATACTCATATAATATAATGTATATGCTATAACTCTTATTACTATATCTATATATATATCTATATATTAATAAATATATTTTTGATATATGATATAATAAGTATATATTATATATTATACGATATTCTATATACTGACATAAATATATATATATATCCAACAACACACACATACACCACCACACACACACACTATATTACTATATACTATATATACTAGCTATATATAATACATCCATATATATATATACTATATATACTATATTATAATATATGATATATTTTACTATATATGAATAATATATTATTCTTATTATATTTATATATACTATATATTTATAGATAGTAGTTATTTAACAAAATTACTATATACATATAATATATACTATATATACATATATATATATAACTACTAGTATCACTATATAATATATATATATACTACTATATATATATACTACTATTCATATATTAAAATATCATATATATATATATATAATATCATTTATAGATATGATAGAAACTAGTACATGTATACAGGATATGATACTAATATATACTTATATACTATATTATTATATATAATAAATATACTAATCATATATATATATATTATACATAATCTATATATATAGTATTTAACATACTATATTATATATACTACATAATTGATACTATATTATATATATTATATTTATTATATCTATACTATATATATATATATATAAATATATATATAATATATATATACTATATATATATATATAATACATATATATATATATATACTATATATATACTATATATATTATATAATATTTATTTATATATACTTTAACATTTAAACATTTTACAAGTGAGTGAGGGGAAACTAAGATTCATTTCTTACAATAATAAATAAATCAAAGAATGGCAGAGAACATGCACCTCAGTTCATTCAATATAATTGTCCTATTAGCGAATCTATGTTTGGTGGAAAGCTAAGAAAAATGTTTGATGGAGAAATTCCATCTTCGATAATTTGATTAGATAGTTTATAATTTTCCATGCTATGGTAGTTATTCCCAATATTTAGTATTATATATTTGCTATTTATATGGAATTTCTAATATTTAATATTACAAAGTGGGAGCTGCCTAAAAGTGGTAGAATATTAAAAACTAATCAAAATGGATTTCTTTCATACAACAATGTTCTCTTGATTTTTTGTTCAACGTGTCGAAAATTTTTGTTACGAAATTTTCTCTTCTCTGCAGTTCATTATATGTTCCTACAAGAAATTTATGGTTTAATTATATAATTAACATCAATTTGGAAAATACACACCAATAATAAAAAAAAAAACAGTCTGATGGCTGACATTGTTACTGCGTATCGGCTTTCTATACATCCCTAACTGCTTCAGAGCTGATAACGCGAGAGCAATCATATCGAACTTATCTATCGTTCTTATTATCACAATGCTGGCACAACATGTTTTAAATATTCAATCAATGTCCAAGAAGTTATGAAACAGAACGCTTAATGAGCGCAGTCATGCAAAGCAAGATGATGCATATCTCCTGCCCATCAATTATCTAACCAAACCTTCTCCATTTGACAATGACTATCTTCATTTATACCTAGCTGTTCTTTATCATTGAATCAACTCTACAGCGTAAGCTAACGGAAGCAAATGTTTGTAACGCGTACCTAAAATCAACAACCTCAAAAAAAGCTAAATCTGCATTTTGTTTCAAATCGCTGCTCCATTACCACGTCATCATTAAACGACGGTTGCATATAGAAGTTACTGCAAGATAATGATAAATAATAGATAAGATACATATCGTTAAATATTGAAGGATAGAAACTACTATAACATTCCATTATGCTATATATTCTCATCATCTCATTCTCACAGAAAGTATTCTCAAGACTGAATAGTATTGTGAAAAAGTTCTAATATTCAGAATTCAAAAATATTTATACGTATCGATTGTACCAAATTAGAATAAATAGGTCGATAGATCATAGATAATTTTTATTACACAAATATATATTCGTTGACCTGATTTTTTTCCTCTTTGCTGCACTGAAGAAGTTTATTATGAATAAATATTTAATATTTGTAACTTCGAACAGTAAAGTTGATTCATAGTACATTTGCTCAAAAGAAGCATGCTATCAATTTCCTAGCTATTATTAAGCTGCTTTCTATTTACCTCCACAACGTCAACGTTTAAACGTGATTGATAATAAGGTGCTTTTTCTAGTCATATACTCATTTCTCCGCATATAAAAATATAATACCAAAGATAGAAAAATTACTAATGAATGATAATACTGCATTAAATCTATATTTATTTCATATTATTAATAATCACTAAATTCAATTCTATCTGACCTACTGTATAAGTAAATATATTTATAAGATATGTATAGATTTCTAAACCTATGTAACATATAAGTATTATGTTATATATATAAGTAATTATGCTCCTTATATACTGTTATAATATATATATAATTAATATATATATTATAATATATAATATATTATTATATAATAATATAATATACTTAAGTAACTCTAATATATCATATATATAATTATATATATAATTATATATAATATATATATAATATATATATTAATATTATATATATTTTAATTAAATATAATTAATATATATATATATATATATATATATTAATATATAATATTTATATATATAATATATATATATATATAATATACTAATATAAATAATATATATATTTATATTAATTTATATTATATATATATATAGATATCTATATATACTATATATATATATATAAATAATTATCCGTATAGAAATTCTTTCCCTAAATTATTTTAAATAATTAAAATTATATATTATAATGGCGTTCAGTCCTTTAATTATAATTTTTAATAATAATATATAGAATAATAAGTTAATCAAAGCAAATTTAAAGGTAAGTAATATATGTTTTCGTAATTAATATATAAGTAAATATGAGGATATACATTTTGTTAGTAATTTGGTGAAGGATCATTCTTAGGTTGAATAGTTCCGGCCATGTGTTCCATATTATATATATCTATATATATATTATCTCTAATATATAACATATATAGTTATATTATTTAATAATATAATATTAATATATATATATAATATATATATATTATCATATTATAATATATTATATAATATATTATTATATATACTATATTGTTTATGAATTATATATATTCTCTATTTTCTCTTCACTTCTACCTAGGAAGGATTCTAATCATCCTCATGATCAGTACGCGCAAGCATCTTATTTATTCAGACGTCCTCTCCCTGCACTATTCCTCTCTCTCTTTAAACATCACTTATCAATTATTTATAGCTGATCATCTTTTCCCGAGAGCCTCACCATACCGACTCCGCCCATTGCTTAATTCGGTCTGATCCCCTATTCGTCTTCTGCCCTTCTGTGAATCTCACCATTCCCATCTTCTTATTCTAGCATTTTATAATTCTGACTCTTATCTCTACTTCACATAGATGTCCCCACCATCTCAATCTTCACTTATCACACAAATCTACTAATTTCATTCAGTGTCATTCTTCTTATGCCTCACCTGCACCAAAGTTGATCTTGAATTTAAGAGCGGTCCTCTATTTACTCTTCCTAAATCATTAGTTTAAATAATCCTAATACTCAACGCTACTCAGCTAGTAATTGATCATCTATACTCTCAATCTTCTCACGTTTTAGTAGCGTCTCTCAAATTAGTATTCCTGACTATCCGTATACTAATTAAAGTCACAGTGTGGAGCAGTATATCTCATCGTTATATAAAAATCATCTTTTGTTAACTACTTATATTTCCGATTCTATACTTTATCAATGGTGGTAATCCTCGACTTTACATTACACAATTACCTTATACTTTCTCATTCTTTAGTATCCGTAAATTCTCATTTCTCCACTTCCTACCTCATCACCTTTCTGTTAAAAACCTCTCCGATGATAATTGGCACATAGATATTTACCGTCCTATAATACCTCCTCTCTCACCATTATATCTCTATACCCTCAATATCCTACATCATTTCCTCTCATAGGTAACAAGTTTAATCATACCGTTCTATCTTAAGTTATCATCTTCATCCCGCTTCACTCCAACTCCTCCCTGTACAAACATATATACCTAACCTCCTCTTGATAAAATCGTCATTATACTCGACTCTACTACGCCTCATCTAAACATGCCTAGAGTATATTCCGTCATATATTATATGCTATAGATTTATATACCTCTTCAAAGTTAATCTTACCCATCATAGTGAGAAAACATGATAAACTAAGTTACTATATCAATAAAATATATATTAATCATTATAGCAGTTTTCTATAGTGAACACAATATATAATATTAAAATGTTTATAATATTAGAATAGGATACGTTAATAATCACTTTATTGATAAATACTTTATTTACTATAATATATGTATATATTAACTTAAGGTTGATATTTTATAAATATTATTTTTGAGATATAATTGAGTTTTATCTACGTGCCATGAAGTATTATTATTGAGTTGAGTGCTGATCATACTCCTCAACTATGCAACCTAGTATTTAAAGAAAGAGATTAATGATATAGATATATATCATATTAGTTTATGGCATATAATGGGATTTTTGTGCATATATAATATTCTTGACGAGCATAGGTAATATCCGCATCCTTCCGCGGATCCGGCGGAGCATCCGCTACATTAGATTTATTAAGACCCGGCATCACGCGTCTTTTTTTAGACCTATAATTTAAAAGTAACATCCGGCGCGATGTTTGTGACCTACCAGGCGCTTAGTCACAATGAATTAATCATTGTAACTGTAAAAAGCCAATTGTATTTTTGTGATAAAGAATTTTATATTAAGTTCATATGATATAACACATTAAGTGCCCTTAAACAAGATTAATTATGATATCATTATAGAGTATTTTTTTACAGTTGGAATACAAATGAGTAAAAATCATAACTGAAAATGATAATAAAAATGTGAGTTAACCTATTTTTAGTTTAAAGGAATAAGTAAACCACAATGTGATGTTGAATTAGGGTAGAGTTGCAACATAAACGTGTGTCTTTAAGTTGTGATTATTTACCATATCTTTTAATGTTATGTTCCAGCAAGACATATGTTCCAAGAGCTCGTGGCACTGGCATTAGAAGTTTACTATTGCAGTTGTAAATGTGATAGATGTGGTGTACCCAGATAGGTCCATGTTGCCAGTATATCGTCTTTCCTTAAGAGTATTACCCTATCCCTTCTGTATTCTGACGCATCCCTCTACAAACTTTTCGTTGAATAAATTATTAAACTTATAAAACATGATTGGACCATGTAAATATATTTTGGCGCAATTGGAGAGTGTGTTAGAGGAATTTACATGTTCAACGTGTTTGAAACTGCTGTCATAAATTGATTAAATCGACACCTCCACACTGATGAAAAATTCCGCAGGTGCCCGTATGAGTTCCCTTTAACTCGATATCACATTCATGTGAGACGTACAACACTTTCTTGATTAGAAAAATTTCATATGATCTAAATCAAAAATAGAAAAACAGCCTCATGCTCCTATCTATTGTAATGTCTATGTCATCTACGGCGAACTGAAATCAACTACCTGAAGATTTTAAATAATCACAAAAAAGAACAACGACAGAACAAACCATCAGAAGTAATATGGCAAAATTAAAATACTACTCCTTTCACAGACAATAAGAGGAAAATGGATGACAGTTCTAACCAACAAACGAATGCAGAATATGATAGTAGTGTACAAAATCCGATATGGATTAGCGTATGAGAGATTAAGAGAACGAAGGCGCCTTAAAGGATATTGCCGTGCATATCTGAGTGTGCTGAAAATTATAAACCATGACTTACTAAAAATATCCCTTACTAATCTTTTTAATGTTCACACAAAGCCAAACAATTTACTGCTATGTATAGAATCGCTTTATTCTAATTTAATGTCTTATAAAGGAGCCAGGTTTTTCTCACTCTAACACCTCCCTACTAAATATTAGAATACATGAATTTATATAATCCAACTTAGTAAATTCCCGTAATTTGATTGCTAAGTCGAGATCTGCTTGTCAAAAATCTTAGTATATCAATTCCTGAACAAGGTTCTGTATTTTACAAATATACGAACTCACACCCGCATGAAAAATGGAAAAAACGAAAAACAATTTACAAAAATCCTAACTTATTGGAGAAATCTAACCTAAACTCACAGAACTTTTGCTTTTTGTAGTTGAAGAAAAAGGCCATCATAGAATCAAGAATTAAATACCTATCGAGAAAATATCTCCACAACAAGTATTAATATATGACAATAACTATAGGGAAGAAAGTAACAATTTCTTTATATGTCCTGATTTTTCAACCAGTTAGAGAGGCCCATTCAGTGAGTGGAATACTCAAAACATAATCCGCCATACATTCACCATTTAATACTACTAATTAAGAAGTACTAATTCCAGATGTAGTGGTGACTCTCTAATCGAAAATTTTTGCTAATATATGACATAATTATTTCAATCCTTAAGAAAAGACGATTGAATTTAAGTTTTGAGCACAGTATGCATATATGATAACTGTGTCCAAATAGACTATGTTGGTGAAAATTTGCTTAACGAGCAATATAGTATTTTACTCCACTCAAAATGGCTGAAACTCCAAAAACAATTATTCCAACAGCCTCTGAAAGTAAAGCTGTGCAGAGGTGTACCCAAATTTGTTCTAATTGTACAAGAGCTACAAGAAAATAATCTAGCGGAGAACTCTCTATCTCTCCAATACTATGACTGTTCGATCATCGCTATCACACCTCTACATATAAACCAAGGAAGTTAGTATAGATCATTTGGGCTAAGAGATCAAAATTTAAGAATTTTTAGCATTAGTATATAAATTTTCCTTCTGATAGGTTTATTTCAATATATTAATTGCTCAAACGTGCAAGTAGTATTAACTTTGTCTGCGCATTATAAGACTAGTTACTCACAACTATACTTACTTCCTATATATTTATATAATGTTTTTGATATTATATCATTAGTGAGCAAAAAGATATATATTATAAATCCATTGTTAAATAATACTTCTAATTACATTATAGGAGCGGTAAAAATGTTATTAGGTAAAAGATGAGTTGATTTAGGTGGGGTGCATTTGTAAGTTGTTATAATAATTGCTGGGTCCCAGTTATTCCGTAACACCTTATTATACTATATCTATATAAATTATAGGTAATAACACAATGTATATAATTAATAGATCTGTGGCTTATAATAAACTCGATATTATTATACTATAAAATAATATATATATTATTATATTATAATATATAGATTATTAATAATATATAATAATTAATATATATATTCTATAGCAATACTTATTTGGGTCAATTTCTTTACAATGTAATACATACAATAAGTAGATAATGATATATATATATATATAATAATTATTATATATATAATATATAGATATATTATTAGCTAATATAGAGATATATATATGATAATATATAATATAATTAATAATAATATATAGTATTCATAATATAAAAATATATAATAATATAGTATAGTACTATATATATATAAATATATATATAGATATATATATATATATATATATATATATATATATATATATATACTATTAGATATATATATAGTTAAATATAATAGGTCATAATATAATAATCATTAATATATAGATATATATTATCATATATAAATAGTATAATAATAATATATTAAGATATATAAAATATAGAGAATGAATTAATAACGATATATATATATCAGTAATGATATATATATATAAATTAATATTATATATAGAATTAAGTATATATATATAGATATTAAAAATATAATTAATTAATAATATAAAATTAGAATAAATTCATATAATAAGAATATAAAATATATATAAAATAATATTAATATATAATAATATATGAATATAGATAACAGTTTATATTAATATATATATATTACTATATATGTATATAGTATAATAATATCTAAAACTTATACCGCATCACGTGATCTGCATTACCTACTGCAGGATATTTAATAATCAGAATACCATATACCGTAGTACATGAATACCTATCCTTACCAGAACTATATCGCGCCATTCTCCAGCATTCATATACCGCGTATTAATATATGTAACGATTAATATTAAAATTGACATGCTGACATAGTTAGCAGACAACATCACAAAATAATAGATTAATACTAAACTATAGAGTAATTTAATTAATATAGATATAATAAATTGTATTAAATAATATTAAATAGTAGAACTGAATCATAAGTAAAAATATAAGATCAGAGAGAGTTTATATTAGTATATAATAAATAGTAAGTGAAATAGATAGATAGGTAAGATATAATATATAAGATAAAATATTCGAGTGTAATATATATAGATAAGATATGACTAATAAGTTTTATATGTATGAGGAGGAATATCACAAAATATTTATAGAAAAATAATATTATATGAAATATAGAATTTCTATTATATATATTAAAGATAATATTTATAATGGACGTTACTATAGTAAAAATATTAACTATATTTATCTGAAGGAAATTAGTAGATTAATTATATAATACTAATTGTGAATTGTCACAAAAATAACCCCCCATGAAGTTCGTTTTTCTTAAAGGATTCCCGAAAAGATGAAGTGATGTATATTATGAAAATGTTTCGAAGGCACTTATATATATATTGTGATCTTTAAAAACTCAACATTAAAGGGTCACATCTGTATGTCCGAGGCAACAAACTACCGCCCTTATAAAAATCCAGACATAAGCCCAGATATAATGATTATACTAAATAAAGTGTCAAATATAAACAAAACCAACAATCTATAATTAAATCATATCCTAAATCTTATTAATTATGAAGCCTATTCATAATATTAAATTAAAAAATAAATAAGAAACATTAAAATTAAAACCTCAACAATTATTTTAAAAAATTAAGAAAAATTAATACACAAGGTAAAGCTTGAAGAGAGTGAGTCTAAATTATTTCGCTCCTAATCGACGAAATAGTTAAAAACTCTCAAGTTAATTTACATTGAAGAAATTGATTTATTTGATAACTTTCCTTACTATAGATAAATATTTTCTGTAGTATCTAAATCCCATTATCGTAAGCTGCTTAATATGCGTGTCTCTATTACATAAGTGAATAGTATAAATTTAAATAGCCGGTTATGTCGTATTTTCCCCTAGGATTCATTATCAAAAACACTCATGTTACAATAAAGGTCTAACCAAGTAGATAAATTTCTCAGTGAAGGTTAATTTACTGGCTTAAATCTACACATTTAGGTAAATTGATCAATCACACTAGCGTTAACTTATATAAGTGTCTATTGGGCTTCTACTGCATGATTGTAGTAAATATAACATAACGGTTATAGGTCTAGTAATTACCAAGGTTTAATTATTCTCTGAGCTAGGAACGTGATAGTGTGATTAGTTTTTTATCCTGCACGGTAGACGGCTTAAGGAATGAATTAAAATTGTAGTTATTTGAAAATGAATAACTACTTAGTAGAATAGCATATAATTTAATATGGTTAGAATATTATAATTGAGGATGGATACTAAAATTTCAGTAACTTTTATAATTTGTAGTGAATTGTAATATAGTATAGAGACCAAAAAACGACCTTTAAATGACTTGATAGTGCTGCTTAAATTCTTTATAGTGGAAAATGAAAATAAGTAAAAAGGATTGTTAGACACACGAAAGAGTAGTTAATTCAAATTTAGAATCGTAATTAACATATATACATTTATAAGTAAATGTTGTACGTTAGAACTAACATGCCAATTTCTATTGGACTTATTAATACTCACATAAATACTATAGTTACTGTAGCAAAGACTAAATGTTAGGCCGAAGAGTCAAAATTTTTTTTATGGAATAGTCAATAATATTTTTACATGTATATTTGCGAGGGGGAGAGGGCAACAAATTTTAACAAACAAGCTTGCTCATTAGTGGTAAAAAAAAGAGAATGTGATTGTAAAAACTTTTTTTGATTCAAAGTCTAGTAGAAGAAGATAGTTTATAGATTTTCGCAATAGCAGAATGGATATTTAAGATAATATGTTGAATTGTGTTTTATTGAAATAAGATGGAAAGGGAAATAAAATTACCTATGACTAATTAAGTTTTGCGTTTACGTTTACCAAGTAAGTTGGAAGCGGCTTAGTTAGGCTTAGCTCGTTTGACTCTCCTTTGACTCTGATTTTAAATTTGTTGTTTTTTTTTTAAAATAATTTTTAAACGTGTTAAAGCTCTTTCTATATTTTACACAGTACAATTTAATTTTGAAACTCTTTGCCACACAAGATACAATTTATTTTGACTTTTATATTAAATAAAGAAAATGTTGTTCGGGAGATCCATGCAAATCGATTAATTGAGGAGATAAAACCAATCAACAGATAATAGACATGAATTCATATAAGCTTTAAATTGAAACTTCGGAAGTCAGGCTACATTACAATAAACTCATTAATTAAGAATAGATGAACAATAGAAGTAAAAAAAAATTAAATGGAAAACTTAGTGAACAATAGTAAATCATTAAATAAAACCTAAGTTCATTACAAAATAACATATATAGCACTATACTATAATATAGCAAATATATAATAAATATATTAATATATATATATATATATAAAATATATATTATACTAATTAATATATATAGTACAAATAATAGTACTTTATTTATCAATATATAAAACTCCAAGAAAAAAATTATTTAAAAACTAACTATAAAAAGATATGAATTAAAATAAAAAATAATAATAATAAATTATATATCATAAAAACCACACATAATTACGTAGGTTATATTATTTTAAATCAATATAAAAGTTTAATTAATATATACCTAAAACACAGAATGAAAAGAAGGAATTTAATTACCCACACTCCATACCACACCGGGTTTCTGTTGATTAACAGTCTTCTACAATAAATCTTACTTTCGTCATCTTAATGGATATGTAATTAATATAATTAATTATATATAATTTATTTCTGTATATATAATAATCTATATATATATATAATATATATATTAATGTATTTATATTTCTATAGTATATATTAATTATATTATATTATATATTATATATATATATATATATCTAAATATGTATTAATAGATATTATATAGTATATATGTTATATGAAAAGAGGAATTATGGATTAAGTGAGTTAATTATCTTCTTACTCCTATATGAACTTTTGGTTTACCTAGTAACGTTGGTTAATCATATATAGCATAGAGGAATGATATTTCGTAGCAGAACTGGCGTTTTAACAGGTAAGGGAGATAGAGGAGTTTAAGTGACTAAGAACTATAACTATTGTTTATTTAGATAAGTAGACATGTTGTTCAGTGATATACATAATATGTTATATTTGTATTTTTTCTTGTTGTATATGGTAAATTCAAAAGGTACTTATGACATAAGAAGATCAAAGAAGCATATGATAATAGTATCATAGGAAGTATTTAAAATAAAGTTGCACATATTTCGTATTACAAATATATAATTTTTATATTCATTATGCATTAATATATGTTATATTAAAAAAGTATATATTATATAGATGCAATTTGCGCTATCTAGATTAATTAAATAGCTCTAAACGGAGATTATAATATATAAATTTATAATTTATATTTTATTATATACTTTGTTATAATAGAATTAAATTTATTCTTACATGGGATATAGTTGTAGCTAAGTGCAGGTGTACTAATTTGTATTGAGTTATAATTGTATATTATTTGTCATAAAATAAAATTTGATTGTGTATATAGTTTAGGGTACATTTCTAACCCACTCAACGTACTTATATATATATATTATACTCAAACGTATATATATATATTTCCCTTAACTGTAATATTTTCAAATAAAAACTAATCTTATATAGCTTCCTAATAAGATTTTATAATCGGATGTATGATACTAAAATTGTTCTTAAGTGTGTATTAGGAAATATATTTAACAAAGTGGAGTTATATTGGAGATAAGGTGGATGGCAATGATTCAGACTAAATATATAAACTAAATTAGTACGAAACTCAATATTTATTAGGCAATTTAAAATTACTAGTGTATTATATTGAGTTTTTTGCTTGTCTAGCCATATATTGGGTTGAGAGAGAGAGGAAGGAGAGAGAGAGGAGGGAGCGTTAGACTCTGAAAAAAATATATACAGCTGTAATATATACTCCCAAGATACATAACTAATTCGATCAGATATATGTTGTATTTATTTATTAATATATATATATGTTTGTAAATTAATATAGTTAGTATATTGATATATAACTTATTTTTAATTATTATTATATATTAATACTGTAATATAGTACTAGCATTTTACATTTATTATTACTATATAATAGTAGTTTCCTTTTTTATATAATAAGATATATATTAAATAAATAGAAAGGAAAGGGTCCATTATTAATAATCAGTTATCCATTTTCTATAAGATCATGTAGAGTATTATATATATATATCTAATACAAGTCCACTATATATACAGTACGGAATAATTAATACTGATATATGATAATTAATTATATTTGTATTGATCATATGTAAATCAGTGCTTCTACTTATTTTCTTATATATATATTTGTTATCTGTAAAGTAGAGTAATAATATATCATACTTAGGTAGCACTTGTATAATATCATACAATATAAAATAATTATTATGTATGGTATAGCTAGAACTATCTAAAATAATTATTAAACTATATAGTAGTATATATATAGCTTTATATAATATATTTTAGGATAAATTGCAGTTAGAACGTTAAATTATTATTTAATAAATTTTTAATCACGTGAACTTCTTCAGCGAGTAGTTGTATACAGAATATAGATATTATTTCCTGATACTCAGGATATGTGAAATAGCTTTGGTTAAGTTAGAGAGAGATTCTTGACTCTGAAAATTTGTTTATACAAATGTAATGATAGTTCTTGGGGATTGATCAGATTATAAATTTAATCAACTTCCTATCACTAACAGAGGACGAACTCGTCAGGTAAATTCATGTGTAAATATGTCTCTCACTACATTCCTTGTAAGATTATCTTTCAAGATACCAAGTGCTTTTCTAAGTTCAAACTTAGTAACCTTGGAACCCGACCAAGCCGCGCCCAAAACAAAAATAGTAAAAAAAAAACAAAAAAAGCGAAACAGTATTTAGTTTATGAATCTTTCATAGTATAAGGAAGAAATAGTTTATAATAGTTCTTGTGTTAAATGTTAGTTTTTTTAATTATAAATATTAATCATTAAATTAATAAGAAACATTATTTTTATAATTTTCTAGTTATTCGTATTTTTCCAAAATTTCTGTGTAGCAAATCTATTTTTAATAAGGATATTTATATGCAGATTGTATTCTTAATATTTTATATTACATTTTACATTAGATTTTCTTTTGATATTTTTATTTATTTTTTAAATTTTGTTCAGATATTTAAAAAATAAATATATATTCACTCCATTAAAATATATAGTGCAGTTTCCATGTGTAATAGGCGGACAGATTAGGAAAGTATATAGTCAATTTATAATTTTTATAAGAATTATTTCTTAGATAATTCTTAGTATTAATTATAATATAAATAGAATATATTTTAATTATATCTAAGTATTATGATAATATTTTAATTATATTTTATATATATATAATTACTATTATTTATATTTTAAGGTATATATAGAATTGTATATCTAATATTCAAATTTTCTGGTTGCCTTTTAAAAGGAGTTACAATTTTATGATTGGATCTATTATATCGACAGTCGCAGAACTTTCGCATGTGCGCCTTCAGCATGTATGATAGACGTAATGAATTCGCTAAAACTCCAAAGAATAGTGTCGTAATTATTGTTTCCACTAGTTGCTTTTTTTTCTTGCATTTATGTGCTTAAATTGTTATTTTTAAATTTTTTTGTTTTTATATATATTTTTTAAGGGCTTCAGAGCAGTATCGGTTGTCGTCGGGAGGGACGGAAGTCCCCGTGTCACGATGAGGGCATGTAGAGAACTCCCGACTGCTTCTCTAATCTTTGCTAATATAATATGGGATATATTCTTATAGTTATTATAAGAAAAAAATAAAACATATTATTGTGGCTATCCTTTGGTCGCAGCTATTAGGCCGCTTGAATTGGTCGTCTATTTTGTCGCAGATAGTTCTTTGTTTTATCAGATATATATATAGTCTGTTTTAACTCCTGTTCAACAGGAGCGAGTCTCTATATATTATAGGTTATTCATAGTCTTATATATTAATATACGTTGTGTAGAACTCATATGTGATTTCATAGGGAGGTATTTGTTTCTTTGTAAAGCGAAGTTGTAGTCATTATTAAATTGAATATATTAGTATGATGTATATATATGTATATTTTATATAATATTACTAAAAAGTGTTGATATTATATGGTCGTGGTAGATGATTGTTAAAACTTAGATGATCTATATTAATCAGCATGGGGTCGTTGGTCAAATTCTTTAAGTAATGTTTAGTGTTAAATAGGGTCTGAGTTCACTATATTAGATCGATGGTATTGTAAATGTATAGATTAAGGCTCTTACTCGTACGAAATTTTAAAGTTATTATGCTTAAATTACTAACATATATATAGTATTATAATATTATATATGTTATATATTATAGGTAGTATATACTAAATATATATAGTATATATCGTGGAAAAGGTTCATATCTTTTGTAGCTTGCCTTATTTATAATGATTCGCTTTTTTATTTGTTTAAAATGACTTGAAAGGAGTGTAGGCATTTAATTACAGAGTTGCAATAGATTAAATGGAATATCGAATTTAAAAATTCTTTCCTGCCCTCAGAGAGTACTTAGTATGGTCTCACTAGATTGGTATATTAGTAGTACACAAAGGGAAAGTCAATTGAAATTTTAGCGTCGGCGGCTTTCATCGAGTCTGTTGAAATGAGATTTTATATATATATATTATTATATAGTATATCTATGATCTTTTTTCTTAGAGTGTTCAATGATTCTATATATGGTATATATAGATCATATAATGTCTATATATATATATATATTATATAGTATTATATTTATATTAGATATAGTTATTGTTGGGTATAATATGTTATAGTATAGTAGGAGAAAAAGTCTAGTTATGGACTTTGGATCGTACTCTGTTAGCCCAAAAAAAGAGTTTTGGTATGTCAGAAGGGACAATAAATATCGGATTTCGCATGTACGATTTGGTGGTTTCAAAATATATAGTAACGCCTGTCGGGACTGTTACGTTTTTTACGCGACTCGCATCATTAATTTTTTTTATTTTTTTGTTTTTAATCTAAAGGAATATCCAAGGGAAACGCAAAGATGGCAGGAGTCGGGGTCTTGCTGCGGCCTGTCGGGTTAACGACAGGGTGGCGTTTCCCGCGGTCGTACTCGGGAGGTCTCGTGACACCACTACGGTTTGCTCTTTTGGTAGATTGGGTGTCGCTAGGGGTGGTTGACTCTGGTACACCGCTCGCTTGACTCCAGGCCCATGATAGTGTGTGTGGACTGTCCGCAACTTTGATGGGTTGTCGGCGCTAAACAGTGTATTCCTCTCGTCGGCTTCAGAAGGGCAGACTATTGTAGTTGTGTGGGATATCTTATCGTATTTTAACTCTTTTTTTAAGAATAATGAACTTTTAAATAATATTTCAAGTGTGAAGGTATAATTTGATGTTTTTAGGATAGCAAAGCGATTCTCAATATCATTCGAGATAACGGTCAATTGATGTCATATATTGTGCGCTGCAAATACGATCTAAGTACTGTGAAGATAATATACGAGAAGACGTTGTGCTATCTCCTGAATTCCGGGTCGTGCATGTTTATATGTATAATAGTCTCAATGCTAATGTATCACTAAAATTAGTTCACAATATAACTTTATTTTCACAATTGCTTAAAACTTTCTTCATAGTAAAAGAAATAACTATATAGCTGCTGCATAGAGAGTAACTACATTTTCCGGTTTGATTTTTATAAGTAGAATAAGTAATATGTTTTCATCTTGTGTGATAAAGTCTTTTATTGTATTTGAAGAAAAATAAGGGCCGTATTAAGATAATTATAATATAATTTTACTTAGGATGTAAAGTTCATTAACCGGCAGTATTCAGTTGAAAATCCTTTTGAATATTATATGGTTCTTCATTAATTAAATTAATATTATAATAAGAATAAGTTCATAAGAATAGATTGATAGATAAAATTATAGTATTTATAAAAATTATCGTCTGATATTATGTATTAGTAATCTCATTAGTATGTGTTTTTTATGACCGTAATATTGGCTTAATGAATTCTTGACTAAATTATTAATTTTAATCCTATAAACTATTAATATAGATAGTATATATGGTTTTTGATTGGTATCTTTCTTTCTCTATTTGATGGTCTACTGCAATGTCCATGTTAAGACATTTCAGCGAGTATGTTATCTTACAAGATAAAACTAAATAACTCCCTAAGCAAGAGTAATGAATATTCAATATTTGGCCGATTCTTGGTTGCAGGGAAAGTAGAATTTAATTGTACTGTCGTATTCTCGTAATATTACTGGATAATATTATTTTATTGCTAATATTTTTATTAATAGCTGCACGATAAAAAAATTAGTAACATATCTTCGTATACGTTTCTTCAGGATGAACATTGCGTAATGTCGCGTATTTGACTCTTAGTTTAGACGAACTCAATGCATTAAGTTCTTTCATTTCATATTTTTTATACATTGGCGTATTGATCCAAATAATTTGTTGACACTCAAGGGATAAATGATTTTCGTCTTATCTATACTAAGTTTTCTATTGATCAAACTAGATATAATCTTGATATTTTCTTAACATTTTATGCGGCATCAGTTTACAGGATACTAAGTTTTTATTCGTCAAACATATCTCGTAAGTCCAAAGTAGTTAAATGGATAGTAAGTCTGTCTGTCAGAATACTAATGCTTACGTACCTGACAATACCGACTTTGTACATAGAGTATATATCTGTATCTTGTTTGTTTTATTAACTAGCCGGGTTTTCATGGACAGTTTATATAGGGATATAAAAGCCATGGACACTTATGAGGCAATTTGATAAATTCGATATCTTCATTCTCTGTTTTAACTCATAATTCTTGAATGCTTTTTAATTAAACAATTTGATGAAGCTTCCATGATGTAATGCAGTTTCCGTGCTAATTTCAAATGTGGGTTTAAATATAATAAAAGAGAAGTTTTTTTGAAACAAAGCAACAATTTGTGAAATTTCAAAGGCAGTAATTTCTTGATTGTCTGTTATAGATTAATAGAGTCTCCATATAAATGTGGGACGTGTGATGGCCACCTAGCATAGGTAAAGGACTTCAGTTAGAAACTTCTTGTGCACGAGCTTTACTCGTGGCATGTAACATAGAAAGGTGAGTATGCCTTAGATCGCCTAGATTATTTGCCGATGGGGGGTCTTCCTCCGTTCGCTTGTTGCTATTATGTGAGGCGGTTCTTTGTCTGCCCTGTCTGTATATACTCAATGTGACATGGTACCGATATGTTTAAGTATGGATGTTAGCTTCATATGTCGGTGAAGCTAAAACTTTATCTCTTGTATATTGTGAATTTATATATTGCCATTTTTCATACTTTTGTATTTAAGTGAATTTAAAATATTTAGGTATTAATACTGCAGAAGTGCAATTTGTCTCATTGTTGAACTTTTCACCGCATTCCTAGATTATTTTATTACATCTTTTTTTAATAATATATCAAAAGTTATTTATTGTTTCACAGTTTTATCAATATTTATTTTTGTATATTTTTATCATTGTATATTGGTAAATTGGAAGTGTATGTACTTACGCGAACTAGTCGGTATAATATTTCTTTAAAATATTATATAATATATCATATTATATTACTACGATATTATATTATATATTATTATAATAAACAATTAGTTATAACTATATATGTATTTATTTATTTAGCGGGTCTCTTTTTATGTATATTAAGGGTGTGATTAATATTATATAAGTAGTATATTTATTATAGATGTATTATTATATCATTGGTTATATATATATATATATGAATAATATATTATTTATATACTGATATAGATATCGTATCGTATATATACTGTGATTAAGAACAATGATCGTCTATAGTTATAGTAGTTTATGTCGTAGAGTGCCTGTATTGGCTATAGTATTGAAGGAAAATAGTTAGCAATAAATTATTAGATTTATAGTTAATAGTAAATATATATTCTTGAGCGTATCGTTCCAAGCTGGAAGCCTGCTTTTCGAAGAAGTTATATTGCTAATTTATATAACTAACATAGAAATAATATTATTTTTCATTTTAGTTAATATTTAAAGTCCGCATAATTTTTTTTCTTAAGATCTAAAGTTTGCTCCATTACATGCGGTCTAGTGTGTCTATGTTTATTGTACTTTGTGTCAATCGAAATTATTTGAATTGATTGAGGCAAAGGATTGCATGTTGTTTTCGTGTTTTTAGTCATTTCTTTTCTTGAAGACAGCCTCATTTTGATGTAATTGTTTTCAGTGGTTTGATCGCATACTATTTTTCATTGTTAGGACTTTCCTTTCTCGTTTGAGGTCCTGTTAGTGTTGAGATTGGTTCGGCGTGTAATGTAGCGGTGGTCAGATCTTTTGCAGGGAATTTTGTAAACACATTTGGAGAGTTCCGCAGGAGGGATGGGTTGATAAATGGGTGGTTTAAGGTTTTTTTAAGAGGAAGGATATCAGAGGAAGTGAAAGTAAAGTTTTTGGAAATTATGAAGTTTTAATATATAAGTGTGTTTGGATTATGAGGTATTTATTGATGTGTAAGATTTTGACTAAAAGAGTTGATATGCTCTAGGTGATGTTGCGGAATTGCTGAGGACCATGTAGGTTGGTGGTTTTTTTGATCTGTAGTATTAACCTTAGATGCTGTGATGCAGGCTAACCGGTTTGATAGTTAGGTTCTAGTCCTCGTTATGCGTTTTAATATACAGGGTGCTAGAGCGAGCTATGCGAAAGCTCCGTAAGAAAGTAAAAAAGAGTGTATGAATATTATGTGTTGAGATTTAGCGTGAGGAGCACAGTGTATGTAAGATATGATGTAGATTCTTGTATAATAGTCATATGATTAATATTAGAGTTGTATCTAAGTCATTATGTGATATGTGTTATATTTCTATAATATCGGATAGAAAGTATAGTGTTTGTTTTTATGGATAGAGTTAGAGTTTCAAGGTATTGTGAATATTTTATATTGTTTAGGTTAGTTATATAGTGGATGATTGTATTAAGAAGTTTAGATGATATAGTCTGTACGATGGTTGATATGTGGATGTTTATGGGTCGACGTATATATATGGAAAATAGCTAGTAAGCATGTTAGTATCCATAACATTGAACTGGCGTGAGGTAGACGGCTAGATAGGTGCGTGCACACTAATTGATACGAATTTAAAGTTTTAATGAAAAAGTAATATTGACTTAAATATGAAGTTAGGAGACGAGCCATTTTCAAAAGAGTAGGATGTATTTGTTTAAAGAAAGATTATTTTAATATATAGAAGCATAAATTATTGTTCCGTAGGTTGCGGTGATATACTTAGTTATTAAGATGAGGGAATAGGTAGGTAATTATAAGTATTAGAAATTTAGTATTTATCATTAATGAATATGTCGTTCAATGATAAGTAATGAGGGTATTCATTGAGGAAACATGGACAGATTATGGAATGTAGGTAAGACAATGTTGAGTTGCAATCCGGATACTCGATCTATACAAAGAGATGGTGATAGAGTTATGGGATATAGAAGATAAAAGTTATTGTACTTGAGAGTTTATTTTTTTATACTTTTGTTTTTTCTGTTCTAATATAAAGATAGGAGGAAAGAAATGTTGAAGATTTATGTGCTAGAAAATGAGGGTTCATCTGAGTATGTTAGAAGATATAACTTATTATGGTAGTAGTAGTTAATGTGATGGAGTATTATTGTTTTGGAGATAATTGGGTCTATTGAGAGTGAAAGATTAGTGATTTTTATATCATTTAGAGGACATTATATAAAAAAATGAATTTTTGAAGATTGCGTTGCTTGACATAGAGCTTTTTATTAGTTTTATTAACGTGAATGTATTGTAATTAGAGGAAGAGTTTAGGTTGCTGACTGAGCATATTGCATTAAATCATGGTTAGCGATTGTTTATATAGGGGATTTATCTTAGTGATATGGGGTGAGTATTAGTATTGAATATTTTCACTGATTAACTTTAGATGAAGCTTTTCTGTTACTGGATATAGTTTGATCTTGTGCGAAATTTTATTTCTGTGAAGATTTTCCAAGTTTAGTGTTCATGATTGTAATTTTAATAATGTAGATTATCAGGTAGCGAGATGGATTATTTTGAAGAGTATTAGATTGATAATTTAGTATATTTGATATTTGGTAGATATGAAAACTGTTATTATTAATATTAAATATATATATAGATTTCAATAATGTTTGAGTAGTATAATTTATTAATTTAGTTTGGTATTATATAATGGATAGTGATGTATTTAGTACATATCCGTATATGAAGAAAATTTAGGTTATAGATCTTATATATGTAGTGAAATTAAAAATAGTAGACCTATAAAGCTCGAAGGATTGAAATCTGTCTGGGCTCCATTATTATAATATTCAATTTAAATTATAGTTTAGTCAGACGTGTGATTTTCTCTGATTCTTTCTAATTTCTGAAAATTGGTTGCCTCCATATCACTATTTGAGTATATAAAATCTTTTTTTATTCAAATATTTTCTATTTATATTTAAATATTCTCGTTATATTGTTACTATATAAAATCCTTCTCTTGTTATATGTTGCATTAGGTGCCAGTTATGACTTAAGAGTAATGTATTATATAAATATTCATTAGATATAAGTGTAATACGGGAATATTGTAGGTACAACTCCTTGGAAGAGTATTATAAAGGTGATCTAGTATTCGTAAGGCTTTGCTTAATTCTTTGACAACGTATCCGTTCTCTTTTTGAGTTAGTGATCAGAGTGTATATTCACGGCATCACCAGCCATAAATTTACTTAAAAAATATGAAGTTTCTTAATAAGTCTTTTCGATAACTTGTTTGCAGCAAGCAACACAATATGCAAGTAAGGACATTGAGATTGTAAAATACATTTACTCACTTATCAGTTAAAATAATTATTTTTTGGATTTTATGAAACATTTATTTCCATACTTATCACAAAAAAAAAGGAAATTTTATTGGAAACCTGGCCTCACTATGGTTGGTAAAGTGATGCTATACTCCTCTTACATTATATAGTAGATATTATATATTATATATTATTTTAAACTATATATGGTGAGGTTACTTAAGTAACGGTTATGGTGCCACACGAGTATTAAAGTAATGACCTAATATTAATTTTGAGAAGATTATTAATATTTTACCTTTTTTAATTTTGTATAAAATACAACCGGTAAAAAAGAAGAATTAATATTTCTGGAAAATGAGCTTTAAATTGATTATATATTAATTATATGTATTTATTAAGTTTATTATATATAGTATATATATATGGTAGTATATAAGCATATATAATATGTAAATAAGTTAATATAATATATATTATATAGTATATATATATAGATACTATATGTATAACTTACGTATATTTTTGTATATTTATATGAATTGTGGTATAATTGCTTATTGTTAAGTATTATGTAATATATATATATAGTATTATATTTATATATAACTTATATATCTATATTATTAATAATATTTATAATAATATTATAGTATATATTTATATTAATATGTTAATTATAATTATAATATATATATATTTTAATATTTAGTATCATACTATATTATTATTATATTATAAATATATTATATTAGTAGTATTATCTATGTATATATATTATAAGTATATTATTCTATTATGAAATATGATTAATTGAAAGTTAAATATTATGTACAAAATTTGGATACATTTTGCATTTTACCGAAATTACAATAGGTAATTATTAGTATTGATTTATTATTATCTAACGTATATACTACTTATACTAATACTATACTATACTAATATGTGATATATTATATTATACCACAAAAACTGGGAAATTGTTATATTTAATATCATATTTAAGCTAGATGAACGAGCACCTTTGACATTTAAAACAAATTATAGTATTTGATAATCTAGCGGAAGAATTGGTAAGGAGGGGTTTTAATGTTTTTTTTGCTTGATCTGTTTTTTATTCTTTTATTTTATTGCATTATTCGGCGCAATATTTTAAGCAAAACAACATTATTTATTCCCTTTAGGGGCTCGATCGACGGGGGCTAAAGAGACTCGACTCCGGCTATCTTGGCGGATTTGTACCTCTACGTTATTCATTTAGTTAATCGTCTAATAACCAAACAGCGTTACAGGAAGTAAAATTATTCATTTTTAAAAAAAATGGGTCCCTCCTATTCTAAAAGAAATCTCTCCGACAAAACTTAACCAGTCTATCACATGTTTGTTGACTTAAATTAAGGAATTGCTGCCTTTATTTGAGTTAATAGAAGTACTGATTCCATCTATATACATGTCACGACTAAAATACAATTAAGTACATTTTTGATGTGACACGTCTTTGCGGCTATGTATCCAAAAAAATTCGCAGGCTGACCTTGTTAGAATTTTTAATTTGAAATTTTCTTGACAGACACTGATATAATTTTCCTTATGACTTGAATATTCTACATGTTATATTCTTTTAATAAATTTTCACAAATTATTTCTGCTTTAAAATAAGGTTATTAACTTGTAAGATGACTATAAAATATCAATCGTACTGAGAACTTATCTGGTTTAATTGGTACGACATCAGTTCTTCAAATTCAAGGTTTTCGTAAACGGCGTCAGAAGCAATTCTAAAATGAAATATAATGCAATATTGCTCTAATA
The DNA here is from genome assembly GCA_015478945.1 of Trachelipus rathkii. Classification (NCBI taxonomy): domain Eukaryota; kingdom Metazoa; phylum Arthropoda; class Malacostraca; order Isopoda; family Trachelipodidae; genus Trachelipus; species Trachelipus rathkii. Next base: position 23,234 of record JABUQX010015142.1, read on the forward strand.
ATATTTATGGTTTCTGCTTGTGGTGAAGTTTGTTTTTCTTGTCTCTAGTTTCTTGGCACTTTTTTCTATTATCATTTCTTAAAAATTTTTTTCTCTTGCCAAATATGAAGTCGTATATTCTTTACCATAAAGACTTTATATCGTCTTTCGTAAGTGCGAAAAGACGTTTCTCATGACATTTACTCTATCGAATAATATATTATATCTACTAACGTATATTATATATATAGTATTATAGTATATAAAATTATTACTATAATTATTATACTCTGTTATATATAATATATATCATCTAATCAATGCAATCCCTTCTCTTTAGATCATTCATGTGTAGTATGAATGGCGGAATCTTACAGTAAATACAATTATATAATTTTGGAATCACGGAAAATTTTTAAGGAGGAGTTTTATCCTTTTAATTATTTTTTAAGTTGTTTTTTTTTTAAGCACATAATATTATTTGTCGATATAATTAAAAAAATCATTTTCTCATTTAGGGGGCTAGCATGCGAACTGGCGGAAGGAGGGGGAAGATATCCCCCGTCGTCCTCCGCGGGAGGCGAAGGATCCCCGAATCGCTGCCATCATTTGCGGTTACAGCTATGGTGATGATCATTAGTTACAAAGTAATACACGTGATAAAGGAAGTAATATTATTCTTTTTAAATTCGCATGCATCTCTATAAGATGCAATCTCTCGACAAGACCTAACAGATCTACACAATGTGTTGACTAATTGAAGAAATGCCTTATTTCTGAGTTTAAAGTACATTCAGTCACTGTATATAAAAAGAAAGAATCTAAATTTTTTAGATTTGGAAAGGATATTATTATGCTATGCATATAATTATTCTCTGGCGAAACCGGTGGTAGAATTTTAAGTGCTAGTTTCTCTGCGAAACACTGACGAAGAATTTTATTCCATTACTCTCTATAATAGACTTTCTACCCGTTTAATTCGCTTACCATATTTGCACAAGAATATCTTTATTCCTATCTTTAAATAATGGATTATTAAAGATTGTATAATAATAGTCTAATAGGAGAAGTAATTCATGCGCTTTTCTGAAACATCATTTTCCTGTTATTGTATTCCTAATATTCACTGATTTATGCTTTCACTATTAGTTACATTTTAGTCAATTATTAACAAGGAATATAATTAGCCAATGCCTAATAAATTTTTTGGTTACTCAGAATGTGATTAAGTCGAATACAATATTATATCACAATTTCTTTTTATTTTTTTCGATTGATACGTTTTTAAATCTGTTTTTTTAGCAGAACTATCGGAATCTCGTAATATTTTCCCCCAAAAAGATTAGTATGTAATTTTCGTAGATGCCACACACGTTCCTAGGACATTATACCCCGTACTAGTCCACATAATATACTATCTAATACGTGTCGATACTTACCTATTCTATTAATATACGCTAGTAATTGTATAATTATACTCTCGTACATAATGTCATTGATCTATTATAGTCCTAATTATATAATCTTATTTGAATGATTACTATATTAAAGCAACAACGTATCGGCCGCTCGTACGCAGGCGCATTAAGAAGATGAGGGGCTCAGCGAGAGTATTGCCATCATGCCGCCATCCTGCTGGTAGCGACATTTCACCCCTATGGCTTCGCGCTAAAAAAGGCATATGATACGTAATTATTAAACAAATTTTTCTTAAACATTTCAATTTTATGTAAATGTAAGTACATATTTAAAAACAGAATAAGTTTACGTTTACGAACAAACCCAAAATATACGTTTTACAACCAAACTAGTGATTTTGCATAAATTTTATCTTAAATAACACATTTAAGTTAATATATAACGTATATTACCTCAAAAACTCATTTCTTCTATTTTAAAAATATTTATGATCAAACCATGTAGCGAGGACAAAGTCAGATGTTCCAGTTTTCGAACAAATATATTATATAACATTATATGGGTAACACAGATGATTGAGATCATTAATTCCGATTATACTAGGAAAAAGAATAATCGATTTATCCTGATTATGGATAACTAAACCTATGAAGTGTTAACATATATAAGTATATTATAGTCTATATATTATAGTTATATATATTCTATAATATCGTAGTTTAATTCACTGCCTATTAATTACCTCTATATCTTATTAATTATATAGATTATTATACTATTATTAAATTGTATTATATTCTTTATATTATTAATTATATTTATTTTTATATATTTATATTAATAATATTATAGTTTATTCTTTAGCATAAAACCTACATATTATATTATATTCAAGAATTTGTATATATATTATATATCTATATATAGTATAGTATACTATAATATAATATAGTATACTTAGTTAATGATATATATTAGTATAATTATATATTATATTGATATATTAATTACTATGATTATTGATATATAATATATATATATATATATACTTAATATAAATATATAATATATATTATACTTGTTTAAATATAAAAAATGTTAATATGATAATTTATTGTGAGAATGATTATCTATATATATAATTATTTATATATTATAATATTATCTATATATTATATTATTAATTATATATTATATCGTTGCTCTATTTATGGTAACTCCTTATATTTCAAGGCTATTTCTTAAGTATATATAATATGTATATTTATATATTATACTATATTAAGTATATATATTATATATATAATATATATATATAATGATAAATGATATATAAATATTATAAATACTATATATTATATATGAATATATATTATATAATATATATCTATATATATATATATTATATATATACTTAATATATATTATTATATATATATCAGTAAATAGCGAATCTCTCATACTCTAGTGCTGCTATCGTATGCTTAGCACGAGTGTTTATAACATTATAGAAACTCGTCGTATCAAATTACTAAATTATTTACATAAATTGATTATACGATTATAAATTTCATCTTTAGCTTTTTTCGAAAATGGCCAAATTGTATGAAAAAATTATATACATAATTAAATATATATATAAATATGTATATAGTTATGTAAAATTTAAAAAAATAGGTAGTAAGAATCCATATATAGTTTAAACAAAATTCTTCTCTATCAAATCCTTATTATAAAAATAATAATATATAGTAATAAATAGTAATTAATTTATATATCATTAATTATATATATATGTTATAAATATTAATTAATAATTATAATAAATAATAAATGGTAATATTTTTTATTTCCTCAGCGTGAACTTATGATGTCACACTACTCTTAAATTTATTAATTAAATCTAATTCTCTATTTATTTATTATTATTTATTATTTAATTTTTATTATTATTATTATTAATATTTATTTAGAAACAATTTCAATAATATAGATAAAACTTTAACATTTTATATTTCAGAGGGGAAAAATATATCACGCGAGATATCGGTCGTATAAATATGATCGTGATATATCGTAAAGCCCTAGAATGCCGATTTCTTAATTACATTCTCTTATTAACATTAATCGTGTTCGTCATTTTATAAGTTAAAACATCCTATTACTACTATCTGACGTAATATAACTAGACTATTTTGAGATGAGGTATTAATTTCAATGCCATACTGGATTCTAAATAATTAGTAAATATTCTTGAGTGACTTCTAAGTAAATCTCTTTCTACGAAAACATTCTCATACTACTCTTTTCGATCCGTCTCCTTCTATTAAGTCACCTTACCTATTCATTACCAGGAATATCTGTTTCTTTATGTGTGTTTCTTACTAGATTTGAGTATACTCTCTTTCAGCATATCCTATGTCATTTCTACGAAACAAGGGGCCAACTTGTGACAATAATTATTATAATACCGGTACTAAGACATAGTATCTCATAGTATATCTATAATCGCTTACTAATAGTAATTCCTTGCGCTTTGGAATACGAATTGCGATTTATATCTCACAGCTATAAAACTCATTAATACTCTACTGAGTGTTGTTTATACACTGTTATATAATATTAACATTATATTTTATGATTTTTCAATTATAAATGAGTATTGTTAAAATGGTGTTTTCTTGGTTCCAATAGACTTCACGTAATCGCCCTTTCACTTCGTTAGTTAAATATATTTATTGAGTAATCTAAGTGGAGAACCTTGCACCATTTTCCACTGTTTAAATAATATTTTGTGACCTACGTATCTGCTCACCGTACACAGAAGTTTTAATTCAAAGATATATATTTTTAAAATTCATATTTATAT
>JABUQX010015142.1:47500-61558 GCA_015478945.1 Trachelipus rathkii
CATCTTCGGTTGAAAAACCGGTTTTATGGCAGTCCTCAGGCTTTATTTTGATTTGCCAATAGCCCTTGGCTACGGTCAGTTTTGCATATAAAATCTATATCGCTTGGCAAAACTTGAGTAGAATACAAGCTCTGGTCAGTGGGTCATGGGCTCAACCGAGATCGAAAGACACGATATACTTCCATTAACTTATAACGCCCGAAAAATCTCGCTCGCAAGCTCACACCATATCTCTACCTCCAGTCCATCTCTTTCCATACTGTGGACCAAACCGAACACACACCACTAGGCGCTGCAGTATCAGGCGCACGTGAAAGGGAACAATGCTACCCATTCGTATCATTTATCTGTCTCCTTCTTCAGTTCCGTCCGCGTCGTGAAGGGTAACAACTTATATGGCTTCAGTCTGATGGGGGTATCATCTATGAGGTCAATTGCATGATAGTCAATTCTTCGCGGTGCCAGGCACGTCTGTAAAAATTTCTTCATGCTTTTCTAGAATCTCCATTAACTCTCTCCTCATAGGATCTGTTATGTCCTTACTGATCTTAGTGTCGGACAACCTCTCTTTCTGTACCATTGTAGGATCCATATCCACTAAAGTGATGTTCTCTTCGTTTTCGGTGTCTAAGATCACCGCAGAAGCACCTATATTCCCCTGATGTTGGTCCATCTCTTCTTCTTCTTCTTCACTCTCCTCTCTCACAATATATTTCTTTAGCAGATTGATGTGATACGTTTTAATCACATCACCAACTTGGATCTTATAGTTATCTTTACCATACAATTCCACCACTGTGTATGGCCCGCCCCATCTCATCAGCATCCTTATTGTTAGAAGTCCACGCGACTCTCTATATCAGGATCATGAAACACGAGAAGAACAGCTCTTGAAGTCTACCAACGCCTACCATTTCAGCTCTTCCCTGTGAATCTTCGACGCCTCTATCATGTCAGTATACATGCTACTCACCATTTGCTGACAATTCGGGACACCTTGTAGAGCAACGTCATTCACATCAATAGCACCCATCTACTAGTTAGCCCAGTCTCTATTTACCCTACTCTCTCCGCAGTCAACTCTAAATACATAACTTAAACCCTGCTATAAATCACGTTTGACCTTGGCCTCTTCATGGCATTGAATATCCCTCGCTCCACCAAATTGCGCTGGTAAAATCTGCATTGGACCTCGCACAGTCTTCCTAACCTACACCAGAGCCTCGAATGAGGGAGAATCCTGTTGGATCCTGCTGGAGACTCCCTATATAGAGAGCAAACTTAGACAATAATAACGGATCCAATCATCCCTAGCCAAGCACACTCTACGTCAGCCCATTCTACATCAACACTATCTGAGCCACTTTCAAGCACAAACCTGTAACACCACACCACAACCACACAAACTCTCCTACTACGCTGAAGAATTTCGAGCTTCAGCCCAATAGTATCAATAGTAAGACTCACTCTATCACAGACAAATCACATAGCTCACAAATCCGACTATCCCTGATTAATAAACTAATTTTAACCCTGTCTGTGGCATTCTTGACTCCATTCGCGAGTGCGTATTACACCTGTGGAGGACACAAACATTCTCTCTAATGTTAAGCATCTTTCGTCACATCCCCTAATTAAATCAGATGTAAAACTGACGACCACTTGTCACTGATATTTCCTTTTGCTACCACCCAACCTCATGAAAATAGATACCAAGCTTTCTGTAACCTTCTGTGCAGTTATGCTCTTAAGAGGTACAGCTTCAGGATAGCGCGTGGCAGCATCCACAAGCGTTAGGACATACTGATGCCCTTCTGAAGACGGTGGTGAGATCGGTCCGATCAGGTCGATAATTACTCTTTGGAACGGCTCCTCAATGATGGGCATGGGACACAGAGGTATTTTCTTTACTGAGCCTTTCGGGCACGTCCTCTGACATATGTCACAAGAGTAACAATGTTTTGTTACATCCAGATATATGTTTGGCCAAAAGAACTGTTGGGTAATTTTACCCATTGTCTTCTTTACCCCTTGATGACCACCGAAGACTTCATCATGTGCCACTTTCATAACTCTACTCCTATACTCTTTTGGTACAACCAAAGTAAATCTCTCCTGCTGGTTTTCCATAACTCTCTTAAATAACACCCCATTCTTTACTACATACTTGTTCTCACCTCTTTCTACTGACCTCCATATCCTCTGCAGAGTAATATCGTCTTTTTGCTTACTTTTAAAAGTCTCCCGATCACTAATAAGTTCCTGTATATCTTCACCATGAGCTATCTCTCCTTCACCCACAGCTACTACATTCTTCTCTCTGGAACTTTGTGTGTGAGCGGCTACATCACCTCTCAGTGACTCACCATCTTCGTTAGTACGATCTGTTTCGTCAGACCAATATGTACTCTCTTCAATCGATGTCACCTGGACATCCGGTACTCCTGTACCTTCTTCAACGTTTTTCAGTGGTTTTGTAAGGACATTAATTACTTCTTTTCCTGTAACCTCTTCACCCTTAAATGAACATTGGGACCCTATCATCACATTCAGTGATGGCTCCGCGGTTGGTTCGACATCTCTTTTATTGACGTCCAAAGATCGTGGTACTGACGGTTTCCCTCTGTAAAATTCTTCCACCTCCAAACTCGCCATTCCAAAACTATGATTTGCTTGAATAGATTCTTCCTGAGAATCTTCCTCAGCGTTCTCGGCGATGGGGAATAGCAAACTTCTATGGTTATGCTCGTCCTCTACATTACGAGGACCTCGACACACAGTCGACTCCCATGCGAGGTTAGGCTGACTCAGGGGTAATGCACCTTTGACATTCCCAATGACTAAATCATAGACGACCTCCGGCAGCACTGCTGCGGTCGTTCTACCCACATAGTAAGGGGTATCCACATCTATGTTCGCGAGAGGAGCTTCTATCACTGTACCGTCCAGCAATCTTATCTTCATGTTGTCTCCAACATAACACCTCTTAGGTACGAATTTCTCTCGCACAACTACTACATTACAACCAGTATCTCGGAGAGTTTTGACTTGATAGCCATTCACCGTCCCATAAGTTACAGGTAGGTGTGACAACTTGTCATTTTCCACCTTCTCTACTTCATTCAGGAGATTCGGCTCTTCACCTGAACCATTCAGGACTTTATTGCCGCTTTCAGAGACTCCGGATGCTCCCGTGCTCTTTACTTCTTCCTTCTGTTTGCCTGAACTACTTTGTCCTCTACCACTACTGTTGAAATATGGAGGGGCTCTACAGTCTCTAGCGAGATGCCCTCTCCTCTGACACTTGTAGCACGTGATCACCGCCCTGGGCTCACTGCTACTGCGACGATGATTCTGTCTGTCGCCGCTTCCGCTACTGATCTTACTTTCATTGTTTGTTGCCCTTGATGTATGTTGGTCACTACTTTTATGATTACTATTCGCTAGAGTAACTTACTGCCCTCTCGATCTAAAAATTATTATTGATTGTTTATAATGGCTTTTATCCCGATGTTTTGCTTGATTCCGTGGTTGACTGCTCTGTCATCGAACTTTTAAATGATGAGCTTCCATATATCCCTCTGATAGCTAGCTCTTATAATCTCCCTACCGGGTCATTTCTTCTTGGTTTCCCTCAGGTGAAGTTAGACCGAGTTTCGCGTGACAGTAGTTAAATAGCTGTCAACTGAGAAAAAACTCGAATGAGTATCATTCTGGGGTCATCGTTACGTTCGCTGCGGTAATCCACTAACGTCAGAGCTTCAAATATCTTTTTGTAATAGTACACCCTACGGGTATCTCCTCCGTGGACTCAGATTTCTTGTACTTGGCGCGTCGTACCCACGTTCAGTGAGACGCGTACCTCACTAACAAGCTCTTTTTTAGACTTTCATTATAAAAGGCTATAGCTCTTCAATCAGGCAGAATTGGTTTGAACACATTAACCGCTCTTACTTGTAAGGCTATGACCCTAAAACAACGCTCGTTTTTTCCTTAGGGATGTCATTTTGGCACCTTCCGCTTGTGTTCGATACATTAACAAAGTACTCCTCCTAGATCATTTCATTTCTCATACAAGAATGGAAGCTTTCAACTCGGGTATTTACTGTCGTAGGGACAGTGCTGTGGCTGCTTGAGTGCTTTGTGAAGCTACTGTTGCGTCATGTTGACGCTGTCTATCGTCAGCATCTAGCTTCATTTGCAACACATTCTTCTGCCTCTGGCTTCTCTATGCATCTTTTTTCTGCCTCCAACTTAACTCTTTGAGCTTCAGCTTCGATCTTCAGCTTTTTCTACTCCAGTTTCAGCCTCAAGCTTAAGCATATTTTTTCTACTTTCATCCTCCAAACATAGCTTTCTACCCTTTCCAGCTTCAAGCGGCTAACTTTTTTCTCCTCTAAAGCAGCAGCAATCTTCTGCTGTTTTCAAACTCTGCTTCTTTAACCTATTTTCTCTTCCTCAATGTTCAGCCTCCTTTAGCTAGCTTATCTTTTTGAACATAATGCAGCAATGCTTCCTTACCCGATAAAAACCTAATGATTTGCATTAAATTCTACAACACTCTCAGCATTAGAAGACATTGTTCCTATATCTGTATTTACTCAAAAACACCATTATAAGAAATATACTGTATGCTTAACCAAAGCACTTTTCTAGCGCACGAATCACAAATCGCGTTTTCTACAAAAAAAAAATTTCGAAATTTTAGCTCTCACACTGATACACGCAGGAAAACAAATTTCTTACAATAAAATCTCTATCTTGTATATATATATATATATATATATATGTATACTATATATATATATACAATGTAACATGTTATATGTTATATATATATATATATGTTTCATAGTTTAATCTCATATATTATATATATTTATATCTTTACATATACAGGTTTAAACAATCTGCTAATAAAATTTGCCCAAAGACTCCTGTCTAACAATATGAGAAATTATCCCAAATGCAGGTAAAATCAGGAATTCCGAAATTACTATTTTCGCTTCACTCAACTTTGTAAAATTTACTTCTATCTAAACAATATTAATTAAAAAATATATAGTATATATATATATATATATTATATATAATAAGTATATAATATATATATATATTCTTGATATATAATATATATATATTTATAAAAAGCATAATAAATATAAAGTATTAAATTATACCAGTTAATTGTTTCCAAACAATGGGTATTGTTGCAATAGCAAATACTATTTCACCAATACGCTTAAAGTCGTATACCACGCAAATCTCTATAGAAATAATTGCTCAATAGAATATATTGAAGTAAAAAGCTCATATCAACATAATAATCCCAAATGTCATATTAGTTTACAACACTTTAACATTTAAACTCTGCGCACAGGTTTTCAAGCAAAACAAACTACAAATGATATAACTCTGTGCTCAAATATTCAGCAAAATGGCAAAAAATGAATTCACAACAAGCAATTCAGTGATAACGAATAATGACTGGAGGGGTTATAAAATAAAATTCCCGGACAGGAACACCCAATTTAAAATGTTATGGATTGGTTGAAAAATATTAATTATATATGTCATTTAAACTTACTCTTCTAGCATGATTCAAAACAATTCCTGGCCAGGCCCCCCGTGCAACAATACAACCAACTACACTGTCCAAAGTTCTCAATAGCCCTATTATCGTATCAGTATTCAGACCTCCTGGTCGAAATGAGTTACCGGCCTGTCTGCAATACTTACACCATGCAATTTTATTTACTCAAAAACTCACCACGTCTCTCCCCTGAAGGTCTCCTTCGGAGTTTGAAAAACAACGGTTTCACACGGGTTCGTTGCTTTATATGAAAACCCTTCAGTCAATTAAATACTCGGTTATCAATGAATTTACTACTGTTTTATTGATCAATGTTATGATCATGAAATCAAATGTCTTTAAGACCTAAATAATAGCTATCTGGACATATTTGAATTAAATAAGCAAAGAGACACTATCATAATAGAGATAATTTATACTGTGACACTGGAATAAAATTTAAAATTACTTTAATAAAAAAATGACCAACGTACTGCTTTAGACAAAACAAAGTTTTATGCATCCATGTACATGCAATTAGATGTCCACAGATATCTACGTACATGCGCACCGAATGGATAGAACTTCAGTACCAAATATTAATAATATTTTATGCTTTAAATATACCTCTTGCAATATAGATCAACGACCATACATATGTACATGCAATATGTACATTTATATGTGCATCAATGTATATATGCAAACCACTGTTAAACAATAACAAAATGCTCTAACATTAAATTTATACAGATCCTCGCCCATAAATAGGTATATAAAATATATAAATATTTATGTTCAAAAATGTGTATAAATAAATAAAATATATTAACAAAAATATATAGACCGATTGATTTGATAGGTAATCTTAAATCTTTACTTGAAAATTAATCAGATTTGAAATTTACAAAAAACATCGATTCGTCAGTGTGACCAAGTAATAAAGGATCAGCTGACTATTTACTATAACTGTTTCTCTAATGCACAAGAGTTGCCTATTAGTGATTAAATAAATCCTTTGTTGCAAACAAAAATTTTGAATACAAACATTAACCATATGTTAATAAATAAATATCAAACTTACAATTGTTTTATATTTATCACCACAATATATTAATTGCGAAACTTCAGAAAATAAATTACAATAAATACAAGCTTACCTGCCAGTAACATCTAGCAATGATATCAAACGCAATACTCTTTACAAAAGCACAACTGCAGACAGACACTTTTTGAGCATACCAATGCATATTATAAATACGATTCTACTCAAATTGCTTTAAACGAACACCAAAACTTAATACCTTAATCCTTTACCCAATAAAACAAAATGGTAATGAGTTTACACATCGAAATATATCCACCACATTAAATTAAAACAAAATATACACATCTTACTTTTGCTAATACAACACAAACATTAAAGCACTTCTTGGCTACGGATTAAAATACACAATCTAACATATAATAAAATTTGATCGAAAGACATACGAGGCATTTGTAGGTACCAACTATATACAACTTTAGTTAACAACAATAAAAAGCGGAAAGATCAAAATTATTCTTATTTTTACTACTATTTATATAAATTTAAGTAATATTAGATTGGACGCCTCGTTAACGAATCCATCCTTAAAACAGCAAGTTAAATTATTGATGTATATATGTGATTAATTAATTTAGTAAAAAACAAATATATACAAAGACATCTGTAAGAAGGCGTGATTGGCATTCCTTGTAATATCATACTACTCCTCAAGAAATGACAATCTTTCATTCCAATCAGAATAAAGAACTTAACAAAATCGAAGATTATGAGCTTCCACACCTTCAACCAAAATGATCTATTCAATAAAATACTAATTAGAGTTAATATATATACTATATATATAATATATCATAATAGTACCGATCTATAATATATTACACGTATACTATAATATATATATATATATATATATATAATATACTTATATATAAATATATATAATATAAAACCATTCATATATATAAAGTAATGACGCAGTATCCTTCGCAATGGCCCGCCTCTTAAAAATATTATTAATAATAATAATAAGTAACTAATTATAATAATCCTAATACTAATAACGCTTTAGTTTAACAAACGACCACATGACCAATTCAGTTTAAAAATAAGCTAAAAAGATGAGTTCTCATGTGATTTCGTTTCTCCTTACATACAAACCATACATTTACAAGTGCCTTTGACCGGGCCTTGCAGCATACATTTAGGATATTAGACATAAAGAACAATAAATAAGTATTGCAATATGCAATACATAGACCTCTATTTAAAAACAAATAAATTGACAAAACAATTATATACTTCATTTTACCACTGCATTACAGTTCCTCCCGGTATATTATTGCAATAGATGTAAAAATTTTGTATACTTGTACATGTCCCCTCTGAGAATCGCCTTTCTACAGAAACATCCTAACTCCTCAGCCTCTCCTCATAGCTCTTACCCTCAAAACCTCCAAGAAATCATCCTTGTTTGCTCTACGTTGCCACTCTCTCTAAAATCATATCGAAGTCTTTTCGTTTAAATAAGGCGGCCCAAACTTGTATGCAACAATACTTATATATGGCCTAACATTAGCTAATATACAGTTGCCCTTTAACTTCACTATTCTTATAAAACAGCTTTCAATTTATTAATGCCAGCATCTTATTTAACTTTCTATTCCTTGCTCCAAACATCCTACTAGCTACTTTCAATTACTGCTTATAACCATACTCTAATCTTTTTCTTTGTCCACAAACTCAAGCCATTTCCCATTCGTTATCGAAGTTAAAATCTCTTATTTGGGAATTCTAGGTAGAAGAACCTTACACTTTTTACTATTAATAAAAAAAAAAAAAAAAAATAATTCATTTTTTTTTTAATCTGCCACCTAAGAAGTTTATCAGATCATTTTGAAAACCTTTATGCATCCTTCACTATTTCCTAACTGATGGTGCCACTTTCGATGGGTATCATCTGCAAAATATCATTCTAGAAACTTGCAGTTAATTCCCCTGCGTCTAAATCATTACACATATAAGGAACAATAGTGGCCCCAGAACTGAACTCTGTGGGAAACCACTCTTCACCATTTCCCATGATGGCTTATTGCCATTTAGTTGTACATACTGTTTTCTATTCCACAATCGCACTCCTTTAATCCAAATTCATGTACCCACTCCACTCTACATCAGGCCCTATGTGGGGAACCTTGATCAAAAGCTATATATATATATATATTAATATAATATAGTAATATGATTATATATATAATATATATATATTATTATATACTATATATATATATATATTATATATATCACTTATAATATATATATATATATATATATATAATAAATTATAATAATAAAAAATAACCATACCCTAATTATAACTAATAATTACAACGCTTTTATAAGTAGCCTACTTAACTACTTAATTTATTTCAAAGAAAGAACAAATTTTTGCATATCCTATTTAAATTGGTAAGCCGTTTTTCCTAATATTCAAAATAAGGTCAGCGTGACAAATTTAGAGATGAACTTTTATATCTTATATGACGTATGAACATTTTTGCGCCAATCTTGATTGGCTGAGAGATGTTGACATTATATAATGATAATGATGCTCGCAATTGATTCGACCAAAATTTAGGAGATTACCTGGCATGTTTATATTAAAATATTGATTCATTTTAATTGATCCGCTTTTTCAAGCGCATATATATTATATATATATATATATATAATATATAATATATATATATTATATATATATATATATATATATATTATTATATAATAATATTATATATATAGTTAATTATACTATGGTGCAGTTAGTACCTATATTGAGAATATACTTTATATATATAATATTATATATATAATATATATTATATATAGTTATATATATAGTATAATAATATATATATATATAAATATATATATACACTTATTATACATATATATATATATAATTACGTATAGTATATGATAATATATAGTTATTATATATAATATATAAAATATATATATATATAGAATACTGATATACATATTTTTGATATACTATATATAATATATGCTTCTTAAAAATGATAAATTTAATGAAATTGAAAATAATAATGGAAAATTTAAAAAAGGATAGAGTTATTTTTATATCTCACTGGATCTGGTCAGTCATCTCATTCGCCATCAATAGAGAACTGGACGCTATCACCACTGATATATATATATATATGTATCTATACCTCTATAAATTCTAAGATATAGATACGATCCAAAAACATACTATGCGACGCAGTACGCTCTGTAAATCGCTTTAAAAATTTATATATACTAAACTATCAAAATATTCCCAATTATCATTAATCAAATTCCAAAAATGACTATCCTAAACATATATTTGGGTCATGTTAATTTTTTCTTACGTTCTTTGGTGATAAGTTTTGTTAATAATGAAAAAAAGTAAATTTATCCCAATGACAGAGAAAATAATTTATTCAATATTTACAGTATAGGTGAAGCTCGATAAATTTTTAATTCTTATTCTTTTAATTTTTATTTAGTATTTACAGTCTTTTTTTAAAGCAATTTTATTTAATTATTAACCTGTTATGCTAAAAAAAATGTTCAAGATTTGTTCTTCAATATTTTAATTATTGTTTCTAACATGTTTCTCTAGGTATTTACATCAAATCACAATTCAAACAAAGAGGAATTAAATATTTGCCAACCAGTGTGTTAAATTCTGTAACTACTTGCGGGAGGTAAACATAAATCATTATTTTTGATTTGAAATTTGATTACCTTAGATTAGGTTACGTTATGTAACGTTTATGATTAAGTCAGGTTAGGTTAAGTAGTTAGGTTAGGTTAGGTTAGGTTGTAGGTTAAGTAGGTTAAGTTAGGTTAGGTTGGTTAGTTTAGGTTAGGAGGTTAGGTTAGGTTAGATTTGTTTAGGTTAGGGTTAGTTTAAGTTAGTTTAGGTTAGCGTTAGGTAGGTGACATAGGTTTACAATTATAGGTTAGATTATGGGGTAGATTAAGTTATATTGCATTAGATTAAGAAAACCAATTTTGTCTAAAAAAAAAATTTAATTTCTATTTCACAGTGGTGTTGCTAATTAAATCCAATATGCATTGGATTCGTTAACGAATAACATTGTAGGGTGGAAAGTTACATGAAGTGTTTTTTAAAATTAAAACTAAAAAACAAAATAAGAGATGAAACTAAAGAAAGATGATTGATTCATACATTTGCGAGTATGCGTGGAGGAAAAGAAATGAAGGAAAAAATCTATTTGAAATAATATTAAAGCGCATATTGCAGAAGTTATAAACAATACATACAACGTATACTATATTATATATTATTATATATTAGCTATATAATATATATATCGTTATATTATATATATATATATATAATATATATAATATATACTATACTCTATATATATATATAATATATATACTATATTATATAATATATATATCATATTATAAAAAGGATATGAATAGTTGACATCTATAAAACTTCACTTCCCGATTAATTATTCATAGCCCAGTGCAGTATCATCATATCTATTTTACATTTTAAAAATTAAAACTAAGTTGTAAATTTTACTCTAAAATTTTATGAGCTTAGAGAAAACGTAAGGAATTTATTAAACATGGAGCCATTATATTTATATATATGCTATATTTATTTATGTGATATAATATATATTTATTTTGTTATATCATCATATATCCAATCAGTTCGAATTTATATACGATAGTATACTATTATTATAAATATATTGATATAATGAAATATATATATATATATATACATAATATAGATATATATATATATTAATATAATATATAATTATATATATATATATATATATACTATTATATATACGCTTATCCCAATACTGTCATGCAAAAAAGTGGGAGAGCGTCTCGATCTCGGAGAGTTACGCTGAAAATAATTTATACGCGTTACGATCTCACAGCTGATCTATTCAGCTTGTAAGCGTATCATCTCACTATCCCTACATTTTGAAACTTTTTTAGTTCAGTTAGATAGAATAGGCTTAAGCTTTTTAGGCATTATTGTGATACGTAGTTAGAAGTACTAGGGTATATTTTTTCTTAGTCTTTTTTTAACTTAAGTTTTTAGTGTTTTTATTTTTTTATTTATTTTGTAAACGGGTTTTAGCACAGCACCTACGTTTTTAGTTAATTATTATTTTAAATTATAATATAACAGTTTTATGTTGAATAATTATTAATTTTTTTGGTCCGTAAAATTCTGTAGCGGTTGTCACGAGTGCCGTTGGAAGGTGGTTTAAACTCTTTTCGTAAATTTTTCATATTTGTACATATTTATTATAACATACTGTTTTTATCGTGTTAACCATTACCTGTTCTTTTTAGTCGTCATGTGCAATAACGTTTAACCTGGTTTTTTTTTTTTTTTTCTGTCGCGTTTATGTCTTCGCTTTGTTGCTTTCTTGTTTACTGTTAGATGGCGATGAGGTTCTGGCCGAGTGTCTGCATGGCAGATATTGCGCAGGCGCGGCCGCGTGGCTTGAGCTATACTTAACCACCGGCCGGTTTATGGTGACCGGCAGGAGTGTCGGGTCCACGCGTGATATATTTATTATAAATACTGCGTTTTTATCGTTTTTACATTTACGGTTCCTTTAGTGTGCTGAAATAATTTTAACCTGTTTTTTTTTCTTTTTTTCCGTTTTTTTGTTGTTTGTTGTTTTTGTTTTGGTATCTGCTGGTTGGTGTTGTCAGCGTGGTGTGATGGCAGAATTGCGCAGGCGCTTGGCTTTTCTATAGCACTTTACAACATCCGGCGGCTTAAAACCTCTTAACTCATGCATTCGTGAAATACCACCTCTCTAACTCTAACCCCAACCTTTTCTTGTCTGAGATACAGATGGCTAAGAATTTATCCTCTAACTCGTTTAAATGCTATCCAAACCTAACTATAACTTTTTCAATAATTTCCGTCTAAATGGTGGAGTATGTGCCTATGTAAGCATAAAACACTTCGCTGCTATACACGTCTCGAGGAATCTCGAATCTCTATACTTTGATGTTCTGGTGGCTTAAAATCTTCAAGTTCCTTATCATAACTCCACCCAATAATCTTGCTGCTTCTGTACTGTTCTTCCAACAGAACAGATTTTCACGCCTTCTTTGATGAATATATTACTACTTCTCACGAAGCACTGTATACTCTCTCTCATCCAAATACTGAGGTCTTCTATTTAGAGGATTTCAACCGTAACCATAGTTGTATCCACAACCACCTGGAATAGGCTGTTGATTGGTCCTCTCATATCTGATTTAGGTGCGGGAGTAGAAGAATCATTTAGTCATCTCTCAACGATCTGGACGCAACTAATTAAAGAATCCCACACAACATTCCGACTCAATAGTCCTCAATCTCACAACTTCTTAGAACACATTGCACATATGTTTCACCACTAGTCCTTCTCTCTATAAATAAACAACCACCTTCGCTCCTATCTGGTAAATCTGACCGACAACCTTATATCTCTTATATTTTTAATACTTTCTCTCCAACAGCTCCATTCTCTGCACTAACGCAGTTTTTCTTGGCACCTTTGATGGCCGATGCGCGGGCCTTGCGTTGCTTTCTACGCTAAACTATATTGAATGACCTCCTTTGACTCTCGAGCCTCCATGGCTGACGCCTTCAGCTTCCCTGCCGAAAAGGTAGGGGAGCTTGTAATCCGTTGATGGATGAGCAGGCTTCATCCTTCTTCGACTAAATCTTCTTCTCCTCCCTAATCCAATGGTCGTCGATCTACTTGTTCTCTGGCCAATTCAGGCCCTAGAGACAGTCGCGTATCGCCGTGAGTGGAAAAATTCTCGTTCTCCTATCACTCTTTCGGGTAATTTTCATCTCAGCCTAAGAATTCCGTTGCAGGCGATACTCTTTCGCTGAGCAACAGCGGGCTTTCATCCAAACGAATAGTGCCGCTAACCTGCGTTAGGATCTCTACTGTCAAATTCTTTTCTGGCCTTCTTGCCAGAAAAGCATCTCTTAACAACTTTTGTACAACTACTGCTTTCACCTCTTTCTGGCGGAGTGCGTTCTGATATGTATCTGTTTGCCAAATTCTCCAACGAAAAGGCCAATCTCTTCGCGTGCCTCCTATTTTACTGGTTGTTTCCTCCTCCTATTCTTCCTCTTCCTCCTCCTTCTCCTCTCAGGCGCTGTCTAATCGCCTTGCAATGTAACTCTACCATTGGAATCGGCATGCAAGATGACATGCGGCTCCTCCAGTAACCATTCTATGAACGTTACGGAAGCGAGTGGCCCGGATGGCATTCCCCCTCGTGTTTTGAGGGAGTGTGCTTCCGTGCTGGCCCCTCCCTCGTTCAACTAAACCTCATCTATGCCTCAATACATCATCTC
>JABUQX010015143.1:0-22500 GCA_015478945.1 Trachelipus rathkii
TTTTTAGTTTTAAACACCACCCAACATTAAAGCCCAACGTAAGGTTACGTTGTAATTAAAAATAAGTTTAAAATACTATTCCCAAATTTTTATTCATTCCAATGTATTAAAAAATGATTTTTTTTTATTTTTTAAAAACTTTCAGAAGGAATATCCAAACCCGTTTTTTCCAGCATTTACTTTAGGGACCAGCATTAATAGTTTTTAAGATATATATGAAGGTTTGACCATATATATATCAGGCGCGGTTTATTGAAGCACAGGAGGCCGGGCCTCCTATAAAAAAATATGGAAACCACAACAAAATTATTCAAATTACTATTTATTGCCAAAAATAATGTTTAAAATGTTATACAAGGGCGTAATTTGGACATTAAAATCATTTATTTATTCTCTTCCGAAACATTATTTTTCGTTGAAAAATATTGACTGGGAACATTTCGATTTGTGCCTACTAGAGAGCTTAATTATAATGCTTTAAAACATTGGTTGTCATGGCAACGTAAGAGAAACCTTATTTGTTTTGTCTATTTTGGAGGAGTTTCCACAAAAGCCTCCTCTCGAGTTGCCATAAAATAACTGCTCTCAAAATTGGGCAACTCTACTCATAAGTAGAGCTGCCCCTTTGCAACAAATATGTGAAACAAAATAAAGAAAACTATTTTTTTTAAAAATTAAAAAAAAAATTATTTACATATGCAGATTTTTTTTTGTAGGTTACGCATAGTATATATATTAAGTATATAGAAAGAGTATATATATATATGCTATATATATATATATATATATATGGTTATAGTAGTGCACGAATTGTTAAGTTATATATATACAATATATATATATATGTTAAGTTACGTATATGTCGAGAAAGAGAGAGAGAGAGAGAGAGAGAGAGAGAGAGAGAGAGAGAGAGAGAGAGAGAGAGAGAGAGGGTAGAGCAGAGAGATATTTATACTAAAATCTACTATATTGAGACCGGATTGCCAAGGTGTAAGAGGCTTACCTCAAAAAGTCCTAGATTGGGACCTCATACGGGGGCAGCGCCAAGCTCCACGACGCAAGATTTTAACTCTCTCTCTCTTATATAAGGGTTGTTGTTACAGCAGCTGCTGGCAGCAGCAGAAAAGACGAGCAAAGTCCAGCAGCAAGCGACGGAAATTTCTGAATCGGAACAATCCGTATCTCTAACTGTTTCCGCGTGCGCGAGCGGCGTTGCTGCTGCTGCTGCTGGCTGCTGGGTTGCTGGCTGACGACTGGCCGCGCAGGATGGCGCGTGCTACTGGCTGGCAGCTGGCTGTTACAGCGGCAGCGGCTGCTGGCGCTGCTGCTGGCGCTGCTGGCAATTGCGCGACATATGCAGCGTTGCGGGGCTGGCTACGCTGCTACGTTAGCTACAAGGCGGGCGATTAGAGTCGTATTTTTGGACCGTCAATCAGTCTAGGTTTAACCCTAAACTGCAAAGATAGCCACCCTCCCTCATGATGAAACTGTGTTGTCAATAACATTAAGAATGCATACGTGGTTTGTGATATGCTGAATTATGGAAACCACGATGAATATAACTGGCTTGCAAGTTTTTGGTCACGCACAATGTGGGATTAAAAGGAGAGTAGTATTTGACTCTTGAGACCAAGGTGTAATTGCCGGACGGACAGGTATGGTAGAACTATAAGATGGTTAATGAGAAACTTCCTCCGTTTTTAAATTATTGTAGGGTTGGCAACTCGTGGGTACGAAATTTATGAAATTTAATTACGGAAATGGAGATTGACAAGCTGTATGTTAAAAATTATATTATAAAGTCTTTACTAATGGTGTTTACAGAATGGAAATGGTCATGTATAAATATAAAATACGAAAAATCTTTATTTATTAATATACCCGCGTTGAACAGCAGACAATAAGAGGAAATAACTTTCACTGTTAATATATATATATATATAGTTATATATATATATATATATATATATATATATATAGTATATATATATATATAGAGTTATATATATATATATATGCTGCTGCTAGAGCAAGGGTTATATGTAGTTATATATATATAGCAGCTACAGGGTTGCTGCTAGTTGGTTGTTATATACATGTTATTGAAGTGCCCCATGTTTTCGGTTCACGAGTCGCCACTGATATATATATATATATATATATATATATATAGCATATATATATAGTATATATATATATATATATATATATATATATATATATATATATATATATATATATATATATATATATATAGGTCATAACCCTTTTAAAGGAAGGGATTGAAAAATAAGAAAACAGAAACTCCTCTAACTCAAGACTAACACAAATTTCTCAGGTAACTTAAAAACAGGCTTTAAACTGAGTTTAAAGTTTAAAGTACGGAAGATTATAAACAGCAGGAAAAACAGGTGGTGTCAAGGGATGCCCCAGAGCAGAGGTATTACAAAGGCATGCCTGGAATTATCAATCTCCATACAAAGTTCGCGTGAAAGCAAGGCACCCTTTTTGGTGGTCGAATGTGTTTGGTCAGCTACCTCGAGCACCTGAAATGGGAAATGAGATAGCGAGCCAACGTCACGTCGAGGATACAGCTTGTCTAGAGAGCTAGAAAGTTAGGAAAAATTAATTAATCTTTTAGCCTTAGACACAACCCATCAAAAATATGGTTAGAACTGGAATGCCCAAGATGAGGGAACAGTACTCCATACAAAGGCTGATAAAACTCCTCTTCTATTGTTGGGGTAAATGTGGTGAGAGAGATAAACTTGAAAAGAATTTCCAACTTCTTTGAGGTAACCTTATCTACCATTATGATAGAGGCTTCCACTTTCCAACACAATTTGTTGTTCATATTCTGACCAAGAATGTTTGTGTTGTTCACACGTGAGACGATTGAGCTGCGTTTCAAAGAAAATGGAAAAGTTTGGAAGTGTTTTTGAGAGGGAGACGTGAAAAAGTTGAGTTTTTAAAAAGATTCAAAATTCACAAGATTGAGGCGACCCAACAAAGAAATTCAATCCAGATCAGCAAAAATAGGATCGGAAAGTTACATGAATGCTACTCTATAAAACAAAATGTGAAACAGATATGAAATTGGTGGAAGAATGGAGAGCTGGGTCATCGACATAAGAATGGCCAGAGTCAGAAGCGCCGTTGACTAGCTCGTTAATAAAAAATAAGAGCTGAGTAAAAGACAAAGAAAAACAATAATATTGAACAATGTTAAAAAAAAAAGGCTCTTGTCCATTGTTTGCTTCCAATAAACTTAAGTCAAATTTTTTGATAACTTACGTTATCGAACAAAATGTACAAGAGCGCGCATGGTGACAAAAGCATATTTTTTTTAAACAATGCAAAGGGAAATAAATTATAAAAAATAAAAATAAATTAGGTCAAGTAAGGTTATGATACGTTAAGTAAGGTTATGTTAAGTTACGTTAGTTTACATAGATTTAAGCTATTTTTTTAATTATTTTTAAAGGTGTGAAGCTCATTTATTACTATAGTTTAAATTTGACTCTACACAGTTTTATTTGACTATTAAGAAATGTGTTAGAATCAATGCAATCGATATGTATATGGATGTGGAGGCAGATAACAGATATGATCCCCCAAAAAAACTAGATACGAGAGAGAAATTTAAAGTTGAAAAGCCAAAGAAAGGGGGCTTAGAGAGGTGTGACGAGTGCCATTCACTGTCAAAAGCCTTAAAATGTTTAAAGCTCCACCACAGAAGACTCCCATATAGTGCCTAAGAGCAGAAAATAGAAAACAGTAAGATAGAGAAGTATGCCACCAGTTGATCCGAGCGTCGAAAACCATACTGATGATCTTAAAGAATTGAATACCTTTCCAGACGATCCAGGAAATGAAAGTTAAGAATGGTTTCAATGATTTAAGAGAGAATACAGGTGAGAACCATAGGATAATATTTAGTTAATTAGAAGGTACCTGAAAACACTGGGAGGGTCACTAGCTTTCAAGACGTTCACACACACTCACATACATATACGCACACATACACGTAGGCGCACTCCTACACAATTACACAGACATTAATAATAATTACATAGCAGCAGCAGCAAAGAAAGAGCAGCAGCAATTTCAATATAAATAACCAGACAGATATATATATATATATATATATATATATATATATATATGGTGAAGGTTACCATAAAGGAAGGAAAAACTATAGACTTTTAAGAAAACTTTACTTCGAAGAAAAGTTTACTAGATATTTGTAGAACATAAAAAGCAGTGTATTTAAAAAATTTTTTTTTTTTATATTTATATATATATATGTTAAATATATATATATAGTATAGTTATATATATATATATATATATATATATATATATAAAGAAGATATATATAGAGGTATATTTATATATATATATATATATATATATATATATATATATATATAGTATGACACTTACAAAAAAAACAATTACATATTTTGAATCAGCGTATAAAGTTATTATCAGAATGTTTAAAAAAAAAAAAAAAAAACAAAAATATGACAACTTAAAGAAAACAATTTACATATTGAATAAGCGTATAGCTTATAGGAAAGCCGCTCATACTTGTACTAACGAACACTTGTGAGTAGACCCCCATGATGTCAGGAGTCGGGTCTTCGGCCTTCTAGTGGATGACGGTGGACTTCGCCGTCCCCTCCCTGTCCCCCATCGGCCTCGAGCCCCTAATGGAAAATGTTTCCTTGAACTTCAATTTTTCGGGGCTCGAGCCGATGGGGGACAGAGGGGGACGAGGTCCCCCGTCGTCCATCTAGAGGCCGAGAGACCTGACTCCCTGATATCTATGCACTCTACTCTAGGTGTTCGTTATAAATCATAAACGACTTTCACATATAATAAACTTTATACGCTGATTCCAAATATGTAATTTGTTTTTCTGTAAGTGTCGGAACCCCCGTTTGTCGCGTAGGCCGTAATTTTCCGACATTTTCCGGTAGTTTAGGTCCAAGGTCGGCTCGAGCCTTAAAAAAACTTAAAATTTTTCCAAAAAACAAAACAAAATTATTTCACCAAATTTAGGGGGCCCGAGCCGACGGGGGGGACAGAGGGGGGATGCTCGATACCCCGGAGGGGATGGTCGGAGAAACCCCGCGACACCCAAAGACACCAAAGAGCGGGGGGTTCCGGAGACCATCCCTGGAGGGGATGAAGTCCCCCTGTCGTCCACCGGGAGGCCGAGAGACCCCCTGACTCCTGCCATCTTTGTGGTTTACCTTTGGGGTATTCTTAAAGCTAAAAAAAAAAAAAAATATACTTAAAAAAAAAAAAAAAAAAAAAAAAAAAAATAAAAACCAAATCCCATCCTTAGAATTTTCGGCTGATTCCAAATATATAATTTGTTTTACTGTAGAACCTGCCATTCTCTAGCTACATACTGTGAGCATTAAAAAAATCTGATTCATCTCTATATATATATATATATATATATAGAAGAAGTTAGCAGTATATATATCTATATATATATATATATATATATATATATATATATATATATATATATATATATATATATATATATATATATATATATATACAAATAATAAATATTTACGTTGAAATAAACTAAAAAATTAAATAAAATGAATTGGAAAATAAATCAATTTGAAGCACAAAAAATAAAAAAGTAAGTTCTTTTTATAGCAAATCGAATTTTTAATTTTAATTTTGATATAAAAATTATTACCAACCTTTCCAATACTAAATTATTTTGAGGACCATGTATTTTACTTAAGTTCTATATGGGAGTATGAAAGAGTATATATATATATATATATATATATATATATAGTATATATATATATATATATATATATATGTTATATAAAAAAATATATATATATATATTATATAGTATATATATATATATATATATATATATATATATATTATCTTGTAAAAAATTTACTTTGCAAAATTGGTGGGTTCTGACCCCAAAGCCTCCTACCTGGTATATTCTTACATATATGAGTATATATGAGTATATATATATATATATATATAGAAAGGTATATATATATATATATAAGTAGTATATATAGTAGTATATATATATATATATATATATATATATATATATTATATATATATATATATATATAAGGTATATATATAATATATATATATAGTGTTATATATATATTATTATATATATAAGACATATTATTATATAGTATATATGAGCATATATATATAGATACTATATATATATATGGCAGTATATACAGCTATATATATATATATACATATATATATATTATTATTATATGTTATATTATGTTATATTATAGAAGCAAGTTATAGTGTATATATATATATTATTATTATTATTATTATGATATATATATATATAAGTATATTATATATATATATATATATATATTATATATATATAAGATATATATATATATATATATATAAGTAATATATATATATATATATATATATATATATATATTATGCATATATATATATAGTATTATATATGTATGGTATATATTATACAGGTTATATATTATGCTATTGCTATTATATATATGTTATTGAGCATACGTTATTATTATATATTACTGTTATGTTATGTTATATACAGCAGTTATTATATATATGTTATACATATACATATATATATATATGCATATATATATATGTTATTATATATTTATATATATATATATATATATATTATTATGCATAAGATTATTATTATATACATATATATATAAGGCTGTATATAAGGTTGCTATGTTATATACATAGTTATGTTATGCTATATATATATATATTATACATATATATATATACATATACATATTTATATATATATATATATAATGTATGTTATTACATATATATATATATATATTATATACATATTTAATATATATATATAAGTTGAATATATGAAAGATATATACATATATTATTATTATTATATATATATATATATATATAAGTATGTTATTATATGTTGTTATATGTATGGTTGGTTGCTGGTTGGTTATTACATATATATTATTATATATGTTATTATTATATATATATATATTATTATTATATATATATATATATAGATATTATATTATTATTATTACATATATTATTATTATATTGGTTATAAGTATATATATATACATATTATACATAATATTGTTGTTACATACATATTGGTTATACATGGCATGGCATACATATTATATTGTACATAGTATATATATATATAGTATATATATATATATATATATATATATATATATATATATCAAAAAAGGAAAAAAATTCATCAAAATACATTAGCAAGACAATAACAAACTGAAAATCGAACGTTGCCAAATTTCAAGCAAAAAATCGAAACTAAGTTGAAGACGCGGAAGTAAAAGTAAAAAATTTGGCACATGCGACCTTCGGAAAACCAGGAATTTAGTGGTGCTGCATTTTATATTTTTTCTATTCTTTTTTTTTTTCTTTATTAAAATAACAATTATATACATCTATCGCGGCGGGTTATTCTCACTCAGTCACCTCTTCAAAATCCTTGAAATTTAAAACTCTTTTACAAGGCAAATTTACAAGTCACAATTAGCACATTATTTTTGTAAAAATTTTTAAAGTATTTTCTTCCTATTGTTTTTAAAGTCATAAGTTTGCTTTAATAATATATAGTAAAGAGAAGAGCAGAGCAGCATAAGAGCATAGAGCAGCAGGTATAGCAGTTATATATATATATATATATATATATATATATATATATATATATATATATATATATATATATATATATATATATATATACATATATATAGTATAAGAGCAGAGTATAGCATATATATATATATATATATATATATATATATATATATATATATATATATATATATATATATATATATATATATATGTCAGCGTTTAGTATATCCGTCATATATATCTCGAAAACTATTAATGCTACAGTAAAACGGAATACATTGGTGGAATGTTGGTCCAATTATACGGAAAAAAAATTATATCTCAAAACTACAATAGCTACAGCGAAATGGAATACATTTGAATCCTGGTAAAATTTCACATAAGAAATGTAAAAATAAAAATAAAAAATTATTGTTAATAATTATAGTAATATGATTAGGAAGGCCTATTTAGAGACCTTTATTGGTTTCTCGTTAAAATAATAGGACTTTCTATTAAATAAATAGACTTTCCATCAAATTTTGCTTTTTTTTTTTAATCAAAGAATTCCTATGGGTATACCGTAACTGATGGTAGAGTCGGGGTCTCGCCTTCCAACTACGGGGTAGGATCATCCCTCCGGGAGGGTCTCCGAACCCCTGCCTCTTGGTATTTGGGTGTCGTGTGGGTTCCTCCGCCCCCTACTGGGTATGGAAAACGTCCCCCCCCTAGTGTTCCCGTCGGCTCGAGCCCCCTAGTGTGCTGTATAAAGCATTTTCCTATGTAAAATTTTACTTTTTTTACCAGGATTCCAAAATGTATTCCATTTCGCTGTAGCTATTGTAGTTTTTAGATATAATTTTTCTTTTTTTTTTTTTTTTTTTTTTTACATTTTCCGTACTAAAATTGGACCAGCATTCCAATGTATTCCGTTTTACTGTAGCATCAATAGTTTTTGAGATATATATGACGGATATACTAAACGCTGACCCCATATATTATATATATTTATATATATATATATATATATATATATATATATTATATATATATATATATATATATATATATATATATATATATATATATATATATATATATAGCAGTTATATGTAGCAGTATATATATATATATATATATATATATATATATATATATATATATATATAGATATAGCAGTATAGTATATATAAACAGATAGAAGATATATATATATATATATATATATATATATATATATATATATATATATATATATATATATATATATATATATATATATATATATATATATATATATATATATATATATATATAGGCCCTGTTATGTTTTAAGACTCCGTCAGTTTTGATTTTTTTTTTTTTTTTTTTTTTTTTTAACATATTGCTAGTATATGATACTAACAATGAATTTCAGTGGTGATGGACATGATTCAAAAGTTCGAAATATTTTAAATAATTATTTAAAAATCACATTTATATCAATAAAATTTTAAAAATGAAATATCTCGAAAAGTACGACACTTTACAGAAAAACCAATTGCATATTTGAAATCGGAGCGTATAAAGCTTATTATAAAAATGTAAAAAATTATTTTTTAATAAATAAAATATCTCGAAAAGTACGACACTTACAGAAAAACCAATTACATATTTGGAATCGGCGTGTAAAGTTTATTACAAAAATGTAAAAAAAAAAAAAAAAAATAATAAAAAAAAAATTAGGGGGCTTGAGCCGACGGGGGACAGAAGGGGGGACGTTTTCCATACCCCGGAGGGGGCGGAGGAACCCCGGCGACACCCCACTCCAAATACCAAAGAGCGGGGGGGCAGGATGCCCTCCCCGGAGGGGGGAAATAGTCCTACCCCTGTCGTTCCCCCGGAAGGCCGAGAGACCCCGACTCCTGCCATCTTTGCGGTTTTCCCTTGGGTATTCCTTTAGTTAAAAAAAAAAAAAAAATTTTAAAACTGACGGAGTTGTAAAACGTAACTGGTCCTATATATTTTGAATCATGTCCGTCACCCCTTAAATTGACTGTTAAGATCATATACATTAGAATTATATATAAAAAGAAAATAAAAGAACAAAACTGACGTAAACGTAAAACATATAACAGTGTCCTATATATATATATATATATATATATATATATATATATATATATATATATATATATATATATATATATATATATATATATATATATATATATATATTATATAATATATATATATATATATATTATATTATTATTACATATTATTATATATTATATATTATTATATATATATATATTATTATTATTATATTAGTTATTATTATATATATATATATATTATTATATATATATATTATTATTATTATTAATATATATATATATGTATATATTATTATTATTATATTATATTATTATTATTATATTATATATATATATAAAGATAGTTATATATTATATATATATTATTATTATTATATATATTATTATATTATATTATATATATGATATATATATATATATATATATATATATATATATATATATGCTATTTGTTTTTATTTGTTTTTCATATTTTGTTATTATATGATACTAACAATAAATTTCACTGGTAACAAACAGGATCAAAAAATTGCATTGTCCCTAGTCCATACCTACCAATTTCTACATTCTCCCCTGGTAGAAATGCTCACTCATTCAGCATTTACAGAAAAAATAAAAATCCCTCCCAGCTCTTTAAATATTGGCCTATTAGCCTAACCTCAATTCTTTCCGAGGTTTTCAAATCTCTTCTTAACAAGATGATTTGCAAACGTCTTAATCCTTATCTGATCTCTGATTACCAAGAGGGCTTTGGCAAGGAGCTCAATTGGTAATTTTATCCTTTTTCTCTAACTTTTGGCCCTCGACATTTAGAATTACGGTGAGGTGAACCTTTTCCAGGTTTTCTGTTTGGTGGACTTGTTGAAAATTTTCAACATTGCCTGCAAAAGTAAGAGCAGCATTTATACAGTTGTATAAGATCTGGAAATCCCGGTAACAGAAAGGACAAAGCTACAAATTTTGAACAGCAATGTTACATCGGTATTGATATATGGAAGTGACTGGTGATTATACAGTTGTATAAGATCTGGAAATCCCGGTAACAGAATGGACAAAGCTACAAATTTTGAGCAGCATATGTTACATCGGTATTGATACATATGGAAATGACTGGTGATTATACAGTTGTATAAGATCTGGAAATCCCGGTAACAGAATGGACAAAGCTACAAATTTTGAGCAGCATATGTTACATCGGTATTGATACATATGGAAGTGACTGGTGATTATGGAAAATGAAAATGAAATACTTGATAAAGCTCAGGTATTTATAAATAAATTCTTGAAGAAAATAGTTGAAGGAAAATACGACATAAGAGTTGTTCTTTACCAAAACTTGGGTTCTTAAAGGCTTCGACAAAAAATCCTAATCTGTTCACTTTTACTATCTCTATACTCAACTCTTAGTCAAAGAGAGTTGATGTGAATATGTGCGCAGCGAGTTGCTTGTTCTTGTTTTCTAATTTAGAGTACTCCGAATTATCTACCTTGTGGCTTTTTTTTTTTACAGTTGCCGCCACCAATCACGGGCAGAGCCCTATTCAAGGGGGGCTTAGACTCTCTTGCCAGTCTTCAACTAAATTTATTTATTATCTTTATTTATCTCTTAATTCTACTGACTATCCTAAATACTTTGACTATTTAATACTCCAAAGTTGAGCACATTCTTCTTCTTCTTCTTCTTCTTCTTCTTCTTCTTCTTCTTCTTCTTCTTCTTCTTCTTCTTCTTCTTCTTCTTCTTCTTCTTCTTCTTCTTCTTCTTCTTCTTCTTCTTCTTCTTCTTCTTCTTCTTCTTCTTCTTCTTCTTCTTCTTCTTCTTCTAAGTCTTTAGATGCAGCCGTTTTTGAGATTAATCCAATATTCTTTGACCTCTTTTAACTTCTAACACTTCTTATATTGTTAACCCTCTTTCCGACTCTGGGTTCCTCCGATCACCATCCTATCTCCTTATCCCATCCTATCTCTTCAAGTCTTCCGAAGGCCAAAAACCTTCCCTACTGCGAAGAAAAGTTTTTGTCACTTCGGTGCCACAAACTGGTCGGACTTGTGGTCGTGCTTCTTTGATGTTCCTTGAAGTTATTGATGCCTCTACAAGAGAGGGTCCCTCTGGTACTCAGAGCGCATAACCAAGATGATTCTCTACATTATAAGAGCGAACCTTCCATATTCTTTCCCTTCAACTGAAGCTAACAAACTTTGGTTTAGCTCTACTTGTTCTCGTGCTATTCGCCGCAGGGAGGCTGCCTTCAGGAATCTTGGGCGTATCCAAACTCCAGAAACGCATGCAACTTGCATTTCAACAAAGAATCGTTCAAATCTATTTTCCGCAGCACTAAAAGCTCTTTTATCTGTAGAAAATGCAATGATCTTTATAGTTCCCCTTCCACACGCTTTTTTTTGCATCTTGCAATAAAAAAAATCTAACTTTGCTCTTTCATCTTCCCTTTTTCTTCCAACGGCACAACTCCCTTCTTACTTTCTGCTGAAATTGAACTCACTGCTCAAACGTTTTGCCACTAATTCCACCTTAAATGATTCTGGAGGTATTCCTTCTTCTCAACCCCTCCAACCCATTTATGTTTAACATTGGAATTTCTTCTAAAAATTTTATTTATGCTCTCTCTCACCCTAACACCAAGAATGCGTATTTTCCTAATGCCATCCATCCTGTGGATCTCAAGACTTGTTCATCCGAGATTGTACCCTGCTTTGGTAAACTATTTCGTTAATGTCATTAAACTTCGCCGTTCTCTTCCTGCTAGAAACATCCACTCATTTATATTTTACCAAAGAAAGGGCCCATATCAGCCTTCTCACTATGGTTCGATTGCTTCGTTCCTTCTGAATTTTTCGACTCTATACCCCCTTTAACAGGAAGATTTGGAAACATATCAATTCTTTTAATCTTATCTATGTTTGCTAGTATGGTTTTGTAAGGAACGCTTTACTGGTCATCTTTAGCTTTTGTCTGATTCTCGGTCCTCTTCCATTCGGCATTTACGTGAATCTTTTGCTGTGGAGCTAGACTTATCGAAAGCCTTTGACAAACTCTGTCACAAAGCTTCGATTTCTAATTTTACCCTCTCTCTCTCTCTCTCTCTCTCTCTCTCTCTCTCTCTCTCTCTCTCTCTCTCTCTCTCTCTCTCTCTCTCTCTCTCTCTCTCTCTCTCTCTCTGACCTTTTCTCTGATTTCTTTTTCGGTCGTTGTTGTAGACGACCACAGTTCATCCTTCAAATCTCTAAATGCTCTACTACTACTACTACTACTACTACTACTACTACTACTACTACTACTACTATACTACTACTACTACTACTGATACTACTACTACTACTACTACTACTACTACTACTACTACTACTACTACTACTACTACTACTCTGAGATGCGTCCTTTCTCTAGCTCATTACTTTTTATTAAAGACCTTTTCTATTACTTCATTACTTATTCACTACGATTCCATCATCGTTCATTTTGAATGATGTCTTACCCATCAGCAATTAACTCACGCTAAGAGAATGGGCTTTGGGCAACTAACTTCACATCTTTTTCAAAGTTCTAATCGAGGCATGGAAATCATGGTTGTTTTAATTGTCTCAAAAACTCAATTTTTCTATCTTTCTACTTGATATATTCTTCACAGAACTATAACATATTTTAAAACACGTTGCTGAAATTTCCTCATTTCTTCTGTCCTTAAGATTCTTGGTGTTTTTTTTCGTGATATTTCTTGGATAGATCGTCCTTTACTTCTCTTTCTAAGCAAATTTCTGAGAGGTTGAGTGTTCTGGAGCGTCTTCAGAAGTCAGAACTTCTTCACCTCACCCCAGTTGCTTGCTCATTATCGGCGTGTTGTTCGTCCTCTGAATGGAGTATGCTTCACACATCTGGGCTATTTTACACTCACACATCTGTTCCTGAAAAGGTGGAGTCTAATGCTCTTCGTCTTGTAACTCTTTCGTCCTCTCCAGTCTATTTGGTCGTCGATTGTTACTTCACTCTCTCTAAACTAACGCTTTTACAATGAGCATTGCACTTCTGAACTCTCCAGTCTCATACTTTCTCCAATGACGAGGGCTAGTGTGACACGCCTTTCTACAGTCTCACTCTTTTTCAGACTTTACCGCTATGGTAAATGTTACACGTATTTCACTAGTAAAGCTTGAAACGCACTTCCGTTATCTATTTTCCTAACTTCATTTTACTTACAAGCTCCGTTTATCGGAACATGTCAGCCTTTAAATTGGCCTCCGACCTTTGCCCACTTGAGAAAAGCATGAAAAATAAAGATTGCCAGGGGTTATTTCAAATGAAGCTTTGTGGCACAGGACCAAACAGAAATGTATTAAGAGACAGATTGGGAGGAGGGACTGTTGATAGGTGTGGGGCACGTGTTGAGAAAACCGCAGGGATAATTGACAAAGGCAGCACTGGAAGGAAATCCACAAGGGAAAAGAAGATAAAGAGAAGGACTAGAAATGACATTGAGACGATCGCTATTGAAGGATGCAGATAGAAATGGGAAGAGCTGGATGGAAATTAAAGCGGTCGCAGCCAACAGCCTATATGAAGAATCATAACGGAGGAGGACCTATTCCTTCGAGGAAATAGACAAGTAAGCAAACCCATCAAATAGAACCTTCAATTTTTTCTAACATTTTATCACCACTCACGGACAAGGCCCTTTTCAGGTTAGAGTAATATATCAGGATACAGATACTTACTATTCTGTAGGAGGAATGAAAGAGGAATTGGGTAAGCTTTTATTTGTATGATATATGTGCCTTATATTCATCAGTTAAATAAGGTATATTTTTGAATTTTTCTATTGTGGATCATAAGATTTATCTATATCGTTTATATATGCTTGATTATTAGTAAGAGTATAGAGCAAATAAATATTTTTATTCATGTTCGTGAGTAAAATTTAAGTTCAACACATCTTAAGGCGAATAGTTTTAGCTGTTATTGTTATAATCTTATTTTTAGTAATAATGTGCATTTAACTTTTTGGCAAGCTCTGAATCTCTAAGCTCCTCACTTTAGTTTCCTTTAGATACATGGCTCTTCATGCATCGCCTTTGTATTAATAACTGAAGAAGAAATAAGGAAACATTATTAACTTAACAACTGGTAAAAAAGTAGATAATTTTTAATTTGTCGTGAATGATCACTCATTAATTCAGGTCAAAAGAAAGGTCGGCATTTTCGTTTGCTCCTCAATTAGCAAATTCCCTGGAAGTTTTCAGTTACCCTTCAAGTATATTTGTACCAGTCTTGAAGTAGGGCTTTTATTTTTCTTCCTTAATAAAATCAATTCCAAGTTGAACTTTATGCTCTAAATCTATTTAAGAGAAAACACTCCTGTCAGAGTCTCTTCATATCTTGTTCTATAATTTCCAGTGATTTTATAAATACCTACCTTTGCCGCTCTGAAAACAGCTACACTTCGTTCTTAACCTTCTTAAGTAATATTCGAGGACTGACCCAAATTGTCGAAAGAGAATATGGTCGACAAGACATCAAAAAAATTTCCCGTACAGCCCGCTGCAGGCTAGGTTAGGTTAGGTTAGGTTAGATTAGGTTAGGTTAGGTTAGGTTAGGTTAGGTTAGGTTAGGTTAGGTTAGGTTAGGTTAGGTTAGGTTAAGTTAGGTTAGGTTAAGGTTAGGTGGGTTGGGATTGGATTTGGTTGGGTTAGGGTTAGGTTAGGTTAGGTTAAGTTAGGTTAGGTTAGGTTAGGTTAGATTAGGTTAGGTTAGGTTAGGTTAGATTAAGTTAGGTTAAGTTAGGTTAGGCTAGGTTAGGTTAAGTTAAGTTAGGATAGGTTAAGTTAGGTTAGGTTAGGTTAGGTTAAGTTAGGTTAGGTTAGGTTAAGTTTTGTTGAATTCGTTAAAGAAACTCTAAATAACTAGATTTTTTTTTAAAATGTCGACCATTTAACCTGTCGCCCATTTCGGACAAGCTTCTATTCGTATATCTGTAAATAATTAGACTTACGCTAAGATCTTCTTAGCTCCAATAAAGTAAGAAGAAGTCTTGATAATTATTTTTTATCCTCTATTACATTGAGTCGTTGTTGCTAATACATTCTCTCTCTCTCTCTCTCTCTCTCTCTCTCTCTCTCTCTCTCTCTCTCTCTCTCTCTCTCTCTCTCTCTCTCTCTCTCTCTCTCTCTCTCATTATATCAAATCTTAAAGACATAGTCGTGGTGTCGAAACTTCGCAATTTATAAGAGAAAAGATGTTTTTCCTTATTTTGTAAATGGATATCACCCGGACGCATGATAAATACTTGCCATTTGCCACCCGTACTCAGGCCAGATGTCGCCTATACGCCAGCAGGGTATCTGCCGGAAGCAAGACAAATGTCAGTTAGATATCTGGATGAGCGCTCCAATGACGAAAGCAAGAGATGCCTGCCATACGATGGCAGGACTCAAGCCAATGCCAGTTAAGTGCCACCCATAAATCTTTATGCAGTAACAATTACACGAAAAAGCTTCCGTTTTATTTTTCACTAACTGGGAGATTTAGTAAAGTAGCTGCAAGGGTGCTTAGCGAGAAGGATGGAGAATGACTAATACTGAACAAAAGATAATGAATAAAGATCCTGAATGGGTGTTGGAATGTAAAAGAATATTTTTATTTATTTTTTTTTTATAAAAGTTCACACCTCACGGGCATAGCCCTATTCAAGGAGGGGAACTTCTCTAGGTAATTTCTACCTAGGATCCGAACTAGGATTCGAACCCACGACCTTGCCATGCGACTCCGTCGCTCTACCGTTTGAGCCACGGTAGCGGGATGGATCAGGCAAGGATTGTTTGCAGCTGACAACACCTCGCACTTTCATTAATTTAACTTTCCTTCTTGGGAGTCAGGGGTGAGGAGGTGGGGGGGGGGTGATTCCGGATTCAGGAAACTCCATTTACAAAATATTTGGGGGAGTGGTTTGTTTGCCTTTGTTATTTAAGTGGAATATTATAAACTTTTAATAAATGCAAAAGAAATAAGTGTTATTTGATATTTTTAATTACTTTATGATTTTCATTGATTTGACCGATTGTGTATTAATTAAATTTGTTTTATTGTTGATTGATTTTATGATTTTTTTTAAAGATTGATGATTGATTTAAATGACTGTTGATTAATTTTTATCATTATTGATTGGTATTTTCATGATCAATGGTTTTATAATTATAAAGAATTATTATGATAAATAATATATATTATATTATTATTATTATTATTATTATTATTATTATTATTATTATTATTATTATTATTATTATTATTATTATTATTATTATTATTATTATTATTATTATTATTAATTTATTATTATTATTAATATTATTATTATTATTTAATATTAATAATTTTTTTTTATTAATATAAATAAAATAATATTAGGATTATATTTTTATCATTAATGTGTGTGTGTGTGTGTGTGTATTATTTATTATTATTATTATTATTATTATTATTATTATTATTATTATTATTTTTATTATTATTATTATTATTTATTATTATTATTTATTATTATTATTTATTATTAATATTTATTATTATTATTTATTATTTATTATTATTATTATTATTATTATTATTATTATTATTATTATTATTATTATTATTATTAGTAGTAGTAGTAGTAGTAGTAGTAGTAGTAGTAGTAGTAGTAGTAGTATTCTACACTTGTACACCATCTCCAGGGAAGGGACTTCTCCCTTTCAGTTGGACCAGCATCCTCTTCCTTCTGGCCCCAAAACTCTTGATCCTAGAGAACTCTAGAAAACTATTTCTCGGAGCAATGTTTTCCGATACTAGTCCTTCAGTTATATACTCTCAGAAAGAGTTTTTTCCCTTTCAGTGAAACAAGCATCTTCTTTCATTTGGCTTCTAAACTCGTTCTCCCAGAGCTCTCCAGAAAATCGTGTTTCCAGGCACATAAGTGTCAAATGCTGGTCCAGGAGTTGTACAAGCAAAAATGTAAAGGGTCGAGTTGCAAACCCTGTCGCCATAGAACAGTGCGAAGATAGTCTTTATATGTTTCTTCTTCTTCTTCTTCTTCTTCTTCTTCTTCTTCTTCTTCTTCTTCTTCTTCTTCTTCTTCTTCTTCTTCTTCTTCTTCTTCTTCTTCTTATTAATATTATTATTATTATTATTATTATTATTATTATTATTATTATTATTATTATTATTATTATTATTATTATTATTGTTATTATTATTATTACTATTATTATTTTTATTATTATTATTATTATTATTATTATTATTATTATTATTATTATTATTATTAATAATAATAATAATAATAATAATAATAATAATAAGTACTCTCATTTTATAAGAAAATAAATGGATATAAAAAGGAGTACTTCAACTGCTTCAGGAAAACGGGTTTTATCAATGGGGCACTGCCCCTTGCCCCCAATGTGGGTACTCCTTAGTAATTATACCTTTAAAATATATTCAAGTTTTTATACAAAATTTAATACTCGTTCATTGTTTTATTTATTTATTTATTCATTTATTTTATTTATTTATTTATTTATTTATTTATTAAATACTATAAACTAAGCTTTAAAATATCCTTATTCAGGA
Source organism: Trachelipus rathkii (assembly GCA_015478945.1). NCBI lineage: Eukaryota > Metazoa > Arthropoda > Malacostraca > Isopoda > Trachelipodidae > Trachelipus > Trachelipus rathkii. The sequence goes on from JABUQX010015143.1 coordinate 18,424, forward strand.
CGTTTCTGGTATTTTGATATTCAATTACTAACTATAAAGAAATATAATCGTTTTCGATTTGTCTAGACAGTCTTGCAAATGTTAGATCATCTATAATTTGTCTTATAAAATTTAGAAAATAATTTTTTACTATTGGATAAGATAAGTTCTTTTTCATTTTTTCTAGACCGTCTTGAAAATGCTAGATCAAGGAAACTTTGTCTTAAAATATTTAAAAAATATTCTTAAAAATATTCTTAATAAAAAGTTTAAAGTTTTTAACAAATATTTTAACTCGGATCTCTCTCTCTCTCTCTCTCTCTCTCTCTCTCTCTCTCTCTCTCTCTCTCTCTCTCTCTCTCTCTCTCTCTCTCTCTCTCTCTCTCTCTCTCTCTCTCTCTCTCTCTCTCTCTCTCTCTCTCTCTCTCTCTCTCTACTCGTTTCTCTCTCTCTCTCTCTCTCTCTCTCTACTCGTTTGGAAAAGGATAAAAAAAAAATGATTTAAATTTTTTTATATATTCATGCGAGGCGGACCGTTTGCCCTTAAATCGAGGATAATTTATTTTAAGGAATCAAGCTAGGAACCTCCACCACGCAAGTCTGATTCGCTACCCCGTCCGCTAATAATTTTATGTTTCAAAGACCTTTGCTTATCTTTGAAAATTGTTTACGTTTCCCTAAGATAGCCTGAAGGAATGATCTTACGCAACTTTGTAATTTTTAACCTGACGAGAAGTATCCAATCCAAAACGTAAGGAAAAATCGTTATAGATTTAAATATTATTATACTATAAATATAAAAAGTAAAAGAAAAGAAAATCAAAGGCTAATAAAATAAATAGGCTTCCAAATATTAAATTCATAGGTAAATTACTAGCATAGTTAAGTTAGGGAACGAAAGAAAAAGTAGACAGAATCGGGAGTCGTTTTCGATTGCAATCGTAAAATTGTCTAAAGTCTAAAACAAAGAATCTAAATTCTACAAAGCAACTTCAACAATTCGAAAATGCCTTGAAAATTCTTTTGGTACCATTACTAAATCTAATGTCACAAGATCTGGAAAACTATTACCAAGACTATTTCAAATTGCTATTAAAATAATAATAATAATAATAATAATAATAATAATAATAATAATAATAATAATAATAATAATAATAATAATAATAATAATAATAATAATAATAATAATAATAATAATTTGTAAGTTGTATTTAGGATAAGTAAATTATAATAATTAATAGGAATTATAATTTTTATTAATATTATTATTATTATTATTATTATTATTATTATTATTATTATTATTATTATTATTATTATTATTATATAGGTCAGAGTGTCTAAAGCTGACATCATGTAACTCGAGAACGGCACCACCTACAGTAAAACAAATTATATATTTGGAATCAGCGGAAAATTCTAAGGAGGTTTGCATTTATTGTAGAAATATTAAAAGTATTACAACACTGGCTGGGGGGCTCAGAGGCCGACAGGGAGGACAGGGGGGGACTTCGTCCCTCACTCTGCCTTGGAAGAAGCCAAGAGACCCCGACTTGCCATCTCTTGCGGTTTACCTATGGTATTCCTTTAGTTAAAAAAAAAAAAGAATAATTTTACTTCCCTTTCAAATTTGGGAATACCATAGGGTAAGCCGCAAAGATGGCGAGTCGGGGTCTCTCGGCCTCCCAGTGGACGACAGAGGGGCCTCTGTCTGTTGGCTCAGGCTAAATGGGAAGCTTAAATATTCCTCCATTTCAGTATCATACAAAAAAAAAAAAAAAATTAAAAACCCCTCGCCAGAATTTTCCATGATTACATAGATATACCAATTTTTTTTTACTGTAGATATTTATGACTATCCGCTTTAGCTACTCTGTTTGTGTGTGTGTATTATTATTATTATTATTATTACATTATTGTACCATTATTAGTATTATTATTATTATTACATTATTACATTATAATTATAATTATTATTATTATTATAATTATAATTATAATTATAATTATTATTATTATTATTATTATTATTATTATTATTATTATTATTATTATTATTATTATTATTATTATTATTATTATTATTATTATTATTATTATTATTATTATTATTATTATTATTATTATTATTATTATTATTATTATTATTATTATTATTATTATTATTATTTCTTTGACAATTTTATATGTTGCTAAACTGTTAAAATTTTAAATTTACGTAAATATAATGCAATATAATAGTAAATAAAATTAAAAATACTAATAACATTTGGACACAAATTGAGCTCCACAAAAATGCAGGAAAAAAAATTATGCGTAGAGAAAACAATAAAATTTATTTAAAATAAAAAAATCAAACAAAAATAAGTCAAATTATGAAAGAGCAGCATTGTATACAAAGTAACTACGAAAAATATAATAGAAAAGAAAAACTTTCAATTTTCTGTTTGTTTTGATTGCATAATATATTATAAGCTCCGCCCATTATCAAGCAGGTAATTGGGGAGTGGGGGGTTTAATGCAGCTTCCCCCGTCTCTCTCACCCCCCCTTCATTATACATAAATAGGCAATGAGGAAGCAAAAATGAAAATAGTGACTAAAAAGAAAAAAAAAATTGCACGTAACAAATAAATATAGACAGGCTTTTTAAAATCACTTTGGCCATGAAAATTGTCGGTGTAATGGTGAACATGACTGAGTTATATATAATTTACGTTGCACACACACACACACACACACACACACACACACCTACACACACACACACACACACCTACACACACACACGCACACACACACACATATATATATATATATATATATATATATATATATATATATATATATATATATATATATATATATATATATATATATATATATATATACATATAACTATATATATATATATATATGCTATATACTATTACTATACTATATATATACTCTTCTTATATATGACCAGCGTTTAGATTGTCCGTCATATGTATCTTAAAACTATATTAATGCTACGGTAAAACGGAATACATTGCTGGAATGCTGTTCCAATTTTAGTGCTAGGAAATGTAAAAAAAAAAATAAAAATAAAAAAAATATATCACAAAAACTACAATTGCTCCATCAAAACGAAAACATTTTTCCGAATCCTGGTAAAATTTCACATAGGAAAATGTAAAAAAATAATAATAAAAAATTATTGTTAAATAATTATTGAAATAATAATAAGGAGCTATTTAGGACTCTTTTATTGGTTTCTCATTAAAATAAATAGACTTTCTGTAAATTTTGCTTTATACGGCACACTAGGGGCTCAGGCAGCAGGGGAACATAGGGGGATGTTCATACCCCCGTAGAAGAAGGTGGAGGAACCATGCAACACCCAGTACCAAGAAGCGGGGGTTCAGGGCCTCCCGGGAGGGAAGAGAGGAAATAATCCACTACCCACGTGGTTCCCAGAGGAGCCGAGGCCCACGGCTGCCATCGGGGCGGTATACCATTGGGTTATTCTTTAGTGAAAAAAAAAGCAAATTTAATAGAAAAGTCTATTTATGTTAACGAGAAACCAATAAAGGTCTCTAAATAGGCCTAATCTTAATTTCGCAATAACAAATAATTTTTATTTTTTTATTTTTACATTTTCATATGTTGAAATTTAACAAGGATTCAAAAATGTATTCCTTTCACTGTAGCTAGTATATCTTTAAAGATATATTTTACATTTCCAGCACTAAAATTGGACCAGCATTACATTCCAGCAATGTATCCCGTTTTACTGTAGCATTAATAGTTTTTAAGATACATATGACGGACAATCCAAACGCTGACCTATATATATATATATATATATATATATATATATATATATATACTACTATATATATATATATATATATATATATATATATATATATATATATATATATATGCTAACTACTGTATATATATATATAGGCCAAACTAAAGAAGTTACCCGCATGATATCGAAAACTATGATAGGGACAAGGGACTTTGCTTCTACTCAGCCTATGAGACTTGCCTGGAAAATGTAAAAGTAAAATTTTTACTTTTTATTTTTATTTTTGTTTATATCTCAA
>JABUQX010015143.1:25000-32500 GCA_015478945.1 Trachelipus rathkii
GAAGGAGCACCACAACAAACGAATCAGGAATTGCCAATCTCAACACAAAATACGAGAGAATAATTGAACTCTTTGTTCTACAGCATAAGGCGTCCAAAGGGGGTGAAATGCAGATCGTCAGTTCCTTCGAGCGTCTACCGCTATAGTCCAAGTACTTATAGAAGAGAGAACCAACATTACTCACAAATATGGAGTCGAAGGAGTTAGGAAGTAGTAAACAATTTAACAGTATTTTAGCTTTGAACTTGACTCTGTCCAAAAGACGATTGAAACTAGAACACTCACCCAGATCTAAGAACAGTACTCCATATACAAAGGCGGATGAAACCCTTGTATAGTTGGAGTAATTGTAAAGGAAATATAATTCCTAGGGGAACAACAAAACCGAAAGAGAGAGATTGGAAAGTTGGAGGTGATTTTTGAGAGGGAGATTTTTAAAAGTAGAGTTTTGAAAGATTAGAAATTCGTAAGATTGGTCAGACCTCTACAGGGATATACTATCCAGATTTGCAAGAATAGATACGGAAAGTTTGTCCAGAATCTGCAAAAGATGAAGCATGTTTCAAATAAGTAAAAGAATGAAGGAGTATCGAGTTGTCAGCATAGAAGTGGATAAGGTTAAAGGAGCGACTGAGAAGGACGTTGGTGAAAAGTAGGGAAAGGGTAGGAGATAAGACAGAAACCCTAAGGAACCCAACAGTAAACAGAGAAGAAAGAGCAAATGAGTAAATGCCGAGATAGGACGATTATAAAGAAAGCTACATACAAGTGTAAGTAAACAAAAATGAAGGAGGAAACCAGAAGGAGCAGAGCTTAGAGACCAGTGATCTTGCAAGGCTCTCTGTAGTCCCTAAGGGCAGAAGACCATGAACCGGTAAGACAGGAAAGAATACCACCAATAGATCTTGAGCGACAAAAGCCACACTGATGATCAGAAAGAAGGGTATGTGAAAGTGTGTGAAGAAGAAGGACATGTGAGAGATTTCGAATGATCAAGCAATTTCTAAGATTTTAGACAGGGTACAAGGGTCCAAGGGTACAAGGAAAAGCTATAGATCCGTAGATAAAGGGATTCAGAACGACTACCCTCATCGGAAGGGCATAAACGCCCTTCCAAAACTGAGGAAAATGTTAGTATTAAGGCAAGATAGAATAACTGAACGAGGTCAGGAGTCAGGTCAGGAGTACGCTCCCTCAAATCACGGGATGGATGCAATCTGGGTCGTTTCCTTCTTAATGTTCATAAATGTCAGGTGCTCATGTACCCTATCCTTATAAATCATAAGTAAAGATATGGGACATCTGAAGGAAGAATAGGGTAGAGGAGGATTTCCATAGTCTTCCTAAGTTTAATTAGATGAAAAAAAGAAGCCAAAAAAGGAGCAGGGTTTGGCTAGACAGCTACAGATTCATCAAAGCGAAAAAGTAGGGGCAAGGCAGAATTCCTAAAGTTTTTGGCAGGAGGATAGAAATATTTGTCGATGAGAAAATCAAGCAGAATAGCGCATTTTCGTTTAGGTGAGAAAAAGATTTAATCGATAAAGGAATAAATCTGCTCTGTCCTTCCTCAGGCATGGAAATAATCCCCAGAAACCAAATAAGAATCTCTCCATGGCTTTTTTTTTAAAGATAAACACCACCGCTCACGGGCAAAGCCCTAATCTAGGAGGGAGTGTACTCAAGGAGAGAATAGCTCACATTCTCCCACCCGACCAGTTGCGAACGTGGGACCCTCGCTTTGTTTGGCGAGTGCTCTAAATAAATATGAAATACAAAAAAAATATATACATATACACACATACATAAATATACATACATACACACATAAATACATAAATATATACATTCATACACACATCATATATATACAAATATATATAACACTACCATAATAAGCATTGCTGTTATTACTAACAACAATATTGAAGTTGATAATTTCAACAATATTACCTTCACTAACATTTTCACTAACATTAATACTGCTAACAACACTAATTACTATCATTACTAGCACTAAAATTAATAACACTAATTAATAAAAATATCACTACTAAACATTAACATCACTATTAGCACTTGGGATTGGGAGGTAGCGTCAACTGCAGGTAATACGATCCATACATGGGAAGAGACAAACAGCTGATAGGTGTTCCCAACTCCATGCAACATTTTGAGGAGTCCACCTGATAGACTAAACGATTCTGATGTCATATTAAATGCAAACATTTGAAATAATCAATATTCAAGTCGTAAAGGCCTAGTTCTGCTTTTGTATGAATTAATTTTTTTTTTAAAAAGTATATCCTATTTCACTTTTGTTTCTTCACTGGTAATTGTTAATTCGAATATAAATTTGATTTTCAATTTTAGTGTTGAAACAAATAAATAGATTTATACAAAAATTTAACACATCAATTTCTCTTCATAAGATTATAATTTCTTGAATGTTGATAATTTTATCTCACTCGTTTCGTTCTTCTCTAAATCTAGGCATATTCAGAGCATCATTTGCTACTCTTTCATATTCCTTTCTGCTTCTTCTCTTTCTTGATGTTTCCCTTCTAAGATCTTGCTATTTCTTTTCTTTTCTACCCCATCTTGCTCCGAAGAAACCAGAATCATATATCAATAATAAAAATAATAATAATAAACTACGCATAGTCCGATAGAAGTGCCATAAATCACTCTTACGGAAGGATGGAGATAATATATATATATATATATATATATATATATATATATATAATATATATATATATATATATATATATATATATATATATATATATATATACTATAATATATTATATAATTATATATATAATATATTATATATATATATATATATATATATAGGACCTTAAGTAGCTAACCATGTCCTCAAAATACATTTAGTATTGGAAAAGTTGGTAATAATTTTTATATTTTAGGTAAAGAAAAATTAAAAAAATTTATTTTTGCTATAAAAAGAACTTACATTTTTATTTTTTTAATTTTTTATTTTATTTACTCAAATGACATTGAAAATTTCTGCTTAGCTCGAGTTTTAGTATTACAAATATGTCTATTATTATATAATATATATATAATATAATATATTATATATATATATATAATATATATATATATATATATTATATATATATATATATAATATATATATATTAATATATATATATATAATAATATATATAATATATTGGTCAGATTTTTTTTAATGCTCACAGTATGTAACAGAGAACGGCAGGTCCTACAGTAAAACAAATTATATATTTTGGAATCAGCCGAAAATTCTAAGGATGGATTTAACTTTTTTTTTTTTTTTTTTTTTTTTTTTAGCAAATTTTTTTTTTTTTTAACTAAAGGAATACCTAGGGTAAACCGCAAAGATGGCAAGAGTCGGGTCCCTCGGCCTCCCGGTGGACGACGGGGGGCTTCGTCCCCCCTCCGGGGCAATGGTCTCTCGGAACCCCCGCTCTTTGGTCTTTGGGTGTCGCCGGGTGGTTTCCTCCGACCATCCCCTCCGGGGTATGAAACGTCCCCCCCTCTGTCCCCCCGTCAGCTCGAGCCCCCTAAAAAAAAACTTAAAATTTTCCAGAAAAAAACAAAATTATTTCACCAAATTTAGGGTTATATATTTTTTTTTCTCCTGGATTTTTGTTGAAGTTATTGGTGTTTTTTATAATAAATAATTCAATGGAATTTTCTTTTCCTTATTTTGCGGAATTCATATTTATCGGCAATGATTATTGCTCATTCATTTGCTGGTACAAAGCAGACAGTTTTGGTCTCCACATCTCAGACTATATCCATGTTGATATGTACGTTTTTTGAAATCATCGGTTTCACCGAAATATTTTTCATCACAGTTATTGCAAGCTATACTATAAATTCCTGAATTACTATCTTCATTATTTCATTGAAATTTTGACATAAATTTCTTCTTTAGAGTGTTTGGAGCGGACTTTTTTTTTATTATTATTTTTTTTTAAATTTTCTTCAATTCTGTTTCGATATGAGAGGAGGGGTGTTAAAATCAACAAAACCTCAACTACGCAAAATTACGCAGATGAGCACAAACACAGACGCGGGCTTTAAAGTGAGGGAGATTAAATTGAGTAGGAAACACAGAGATGGAAGAGAATTCCACAGAACAGAGGTGGCAGGAAAGAAGGAAGGCACCGCAGTGAACTAAGTCTGGAGTTGCTAACATATCAAACACAAAATCATGTGCCGACACACGCACCCACGCCTTATGCCACGAGGGCGTCTTAAAGGTGGTGGCACGCGAGTGGAAGTTCTCTAGCACTTGCCGCTACGGTACCTATAGAAAAGAGATAAAGCACCAAAATCACGTCGCCGCAAAGATAGAGGGTCCAGTGAACTAAGGAAAGAAACGGACAGTTTAATAAGTCTTTTGCCTTTGACCTCGACCCTATCAAAAGGCGGGTGAAACATGAGCCCCCCCCAGATATGAGAGCATACTCCATACAAGGGCGGAATGAGGCCCTTGTATAACTGGAGTAATTGTGAAGAGGAAAAAAAGGTCTCGCAAAAGTCTAAAAACAGAACTCCCAGTTTCTTGAGCCGCCTTAGCAACCGTTTGTGCTTTGAGGCCGCCCTAGCAACCATTTTTTTGTTTATGTTAAGGCCAAAGGATGTTATATTGTCAACAGGAGAGACGAGAGAACCGTCCTGAAAGAGATAGGAAAGTTAGAAGGTGGTCTTAGAGAGGGAGATTTGAACAAGTTTTTAAAAATTTGAATTTCACAAGTTTTCAGACGAACCACCCGGAAATTCTATCCAGACCAGCGAGAATAGAATCGAAAGATTAAGACGAGAGGCAAATCTAGAAGTAAAAGAGGAGCAGAATTGAAATGAGTTGAAGAATGAAGGGTCGAGTCATCGCATATGAGTGAATAGAGTTAATGTGCAGCGTGGAGAGATCATTAATGAAAGTAGGAATAAAGTAGGAGATAAGAACAGAAACCCTGGGGAACACCCTATTGACAGACACAAGGAAAGAAGAAGTCGCCCATCAACAACAGCCGATATTGGAGCGATTTGAAAGAAAACTAAAAACATAAGTAAGCAAAGAGAAGGAGGAAACCAAAGGAAGGGGAGCTTGGGAGAGCAGTGACGCCCGTGCCATACAAGCCCGTCAAAACGCTTTGGATATGTCAACCGCCACCACGCAAGTCTCCCTGTAGTTCCTAAGTGGCGGAAAAACCATAAATAGGTTAAATAGGAAAGTATATATCACCAGTAGACCTAGAACGCCGAAAGCCGTACTGGCGATCGGAAAAAGGAAGAGAATGAGATTCCAGAGGTCTAAGAAGTGAGAGTTAAGAAGGGTTTTTTCAAGATCTTAGATAGAATACAGGTGAGAGCTATAGGGCGATAGTTAAGAAGAATCAGAGCGCCTTCCTTTTTTTCGGAATAGGTTGAACATGTGCGTGCTACCAACACTGAGGGAAAGTGTTTGTATTGAGAGACATAAGGAATATAGTTGAACGAGGGGAGGGGCCAGCTCGAAGCACACTCCCTCAAAACTCGGGGAGGAATGGCATCCGGGCCACCCGCCTTCCTAACGGTCATAGATCTCAGGAGCCCATGCACCCGATCAAAAAATGTATCACAGGCAAAGGTATAGGACACCTGAGAAGAGAAGGTGGAGGAGAGGAATGCCCAGAATCGTCCAGGTTTGACTTAGAAGGAAAATAGGAGCGCGAAGAGATTGGCCTTTTCCAGTTGAGAAGTTAAGCACCAGAGCCATTCAGATCGAATAAGACAGAGGAAAGGCAGATTTACAGAAGTGTTAGAGATGTTTATGGCAGAAGCCAGACAAGATTTATCAGTAGGAGAATCAAGGAGCTTAGCGCACTTTCGTTTGATGAAAGCCCGCGCTTTTGCTTTCGACGAAGAGTATCCCTGCAACGATTTCTAGCTGAATGAAAATTAGCCAGAGAGTAATAGGAGAACGAGAATTTTTCCACTCCCGATAAGCGCTGTCTCTAGCTGCATGGCCGCAGAATGAAAAGCACAGTTAATCGATATCTATGGATCTATGTAGGAGAGAAAGATTTAGTCGAAGCAGGAATGAACCTGCTCATCCCGTCAACGATTACAGCTCCCACCTTAGTGGCAGAAGCCGAAGCGTCACCAGAGTCAAATCAGTCATTCCAATTATAGCTAGCGTAGAAGCGACGCAAGGCCCCAAAATCGACCCGATCAAAATGCCAGAAAAAAACGCATAGGACAGGATGGAGCTGTTGGAGAGAAAGTATTAAACTTAAGAGATATAAGGTTGTGGTCAGTTTTACCCGATAGGAGCGAAGGTAGTGTATTTTAAAGAGAGAAGGACCTAGTGGTGAAACATATGGTCAAGTGTGTTTCAAATGAATTGGTTGGACGTATTTCCGGAATGTGTGTAGGTTCTTTGATTAGTTTCTCCGTCCAGATCGTTAAGAATGCTGAATGATTCGGCCTCTCCTCCTCACCTAAATCAGTATGAGAGGACCCCAACCATTCAGTGTTGTGTACATTGAAATCCCCTAAATAGAGGACCTCAGTATTTGGATGAGAAGATATAACAGTCTCGTGAGAGGTAGTAAGATATTCAAAGAAAGAGTAGAAAATCTGTTCTGTTAGGAGAACAGTAGCAGAAGCACAACATGATTATTGTAGTAGAAGGAAGAAAGATTTTGAGCCACAGAGCACACTCGAAGGTTAAGGAGATCCGAGAATTCACGAGACGTGTTAACAGGAGTATTAAATGTTTACAATATGGCACACACTCCCCCCTTCAGACGGATATTATTGAAATAAGTTTATAGTTAGATACATTACCGAGTTAGAGGTGATTCTTAGCCATCTGAGTCCTCAGACAAGAGCAAACGGTTAGGGTTAGAGTTAGATGGTGATATTCAACAGAGACAAAGTTAGATTTTAATGATACTGAATTTGATAAAATTTTCTTCAATTTTGGTTCGATATGAGAGGGAATAACCATTATTTCATCCTTTTTATAAGTTTTCTGAATAGTTTCACTCGGTGAATATATTTTTTTCTTGCTTTATGAAAAGCTTTGTTTATAAAATATTCTGGGTATACACTGATGCTAAACATGTTTTTTTATAAATTTAAAATTCCCTTATCCAGATACATGTGCTACATATTTTCATTGCTCTAAGAAATTGACCTGTAATAATACCTATTTTCGTGCTATAAGAATGTATGGAGTACCAGTGAATATAAGCATTGGAAAACATTGATTTGCGATATACTGAGAAAACAGGGCGAAAGTTGTCATTAATATCTATATCCAGAAATTTATAATATAATATATATATATATATATATATATATATATATATATATCAGTGGCGTACCTGGAAGATTACACTTGGGTAGTTATATATATATATATATATATATATATATATATATATATATATATATATATATTATATATATATATATATATATAACTATATATAT
>JABUQX010015143.1:42500-49088 GCA_015478945.1 Trachelipus rathkii
TTTAAAAAACTGATAAGAAATGAAAATAATGCCAGTATGGATTTTTAAAAGGATTTTTTAAGCATCTAAAGATTTTAACGACCAATATTCATTTCCAATAGCAATATATAAAGATTCCAGCCTCAAGGAAATCAAAAGGTTTTGCTAGGATTGCTTCACAGAGTTGCCCATTTTATACTTTATCCTTGATTCTCCATTTCCATCTCTGAGTCCTCAAATTTTCGGAACACAATAAAACATCGACCTTTCCTTGGCATTTTGCATCAGTTAGAAGACAAGAAAATTAACCACAAATTCCGAATCTTTTAAAAAAAATTGAAACTCATTATAAACTGAATATAAATTGACAACCTAATTGAGTGAGCACGAATCTTTGTTTAATTTCTGGAATAATTCAGATAGGGAACACAATAGATGAGAAAATGAGTTTACAGGCACAATTACTACAAATCATTGTACATTTTAACCAAACAGTTCCACAAGCTTATCAAAGTACTTCACACCTCCAAATCAACTCTTGTGCAATGAAAGGTCGTTTAGGTACGCTTACGATATGTTAAACGTGGCTAAGGGTCAACTATTTTTCCAACGAAAGATTAAATGGGCTATATGTTAACTAGGCATTCGCGGGGGAAACGTTTCATGTCAAAAACATCACTTGTATAGAAGATATTATAACTGAATTTTAAGAAAGAAAAAAAGAAATATGAAATTCCTTATTTTCATGCTAAAAAAAGGAAACAACTTTTTAATAATAATAAGCAACTTCTTAAGTTCTTACTAGTTAATACTTGCAATTTTGATAAAACTTTTCGTAAATTCATGAAATATTTATAATATTGGGCTGTGTGAAATTATCATTTTTTTTACTCAAACCTTTGAAAACAACTGTAAATATAATATATATATATAATATATATATATATATATATATAATTATATATATAATATATATATACTATTATATATATATATTATAAATAATATATAAATATATATATATAGATATATATATATATATATATTTATATATATATACATTAGATATATTTATAGTACAGTGTATTTCAAATGTTTGAGTAATAAAAAAAATGATTAATTTTCTCCAAACCAAAAAAAACCAGCCCCCCCCCCCCCCAATATTTATAATTTTTCATAATTTACGAAAAGTTTATTTCAAAATGAGTATAACTGTATATATAAATAATATATAACTATAATATAAATATATATATATATATCATATATATATATTATAATATATATATATATATATATATAATATATATTATATAATATTATAATATATATATATATATAATATATATATAATTTGGCCCCCCCCTAAATTTTGCTATAAGGCGCCCATGTATATATATATATATATATATATATATCAACAACGACTTTGACGCATGCAAAGCATATAATGCATGCCTATAAATTTCAATATCTAGAATAAATTGCGTAATTAAAATCTTAACTTTGAACTGTCATACATTCTTATCATTTTCCCACTTAACAAACAAATAAAATATTTTTGATAGATAATCAATTTTCTAAAGATTAAATTATATTATTATTAAATTTATTATTTCTTGTTAATTTTTGTTCCTATAATAACTAAAAAAAAATATGGAAAAATCAGTGAGATGTTGCATGCCCTAAGTTAGAAAAGGGCGTAAACCCAAGCAGTAAACCTGTGCCATATTAGAAGTAGGGTTAGCCTAATACCACAGTTTTTCGTACACACCGCACAGCATTGCACTATGAATAATTTTTTTTCGCACCATATTCTTTTGCAATGAGCACCGCAACACTAAAATTGTGTGCTACACTTCACCAAATGAACGCACCAGGCATCTCACCGCACCACACCGCACCGCACCGCACCGTATAGTCAGTATTTCAACCTTAGTTAAAAGTTCTATTATTTTTTTTTTAATCATGGTAGCTTTTGAGGTTAAAAACGACACAAAATTTATAAAAAAATAATTGCTCCCCTTTTTAATACCAAGGATTAGAGCTCATTATTGAAAGAACATCAACGCATGCAATAATGCATGTTGCTTTTTAGAGACATTTGGCATTTAGTCTAAAATTAGTTTCCAAAATCTTAATTGCATAATTGTCTTAATTGGTACATTAATATTTGCGTGAATGGTAGTTATTATATTATTTATTTTAATATTTTCGTAATCTCACTCATTATTGTTTATTCAATTACGTAATAATTAATTATAACATTTAAATTTTACGATATATATATATATATATATATATATATATATATATATATATATATATTATATATATATATAAAATATATATTATAATATATATATATATATATTATATATATATATATATATATATATATATATATATATATATATATATCCTTTGGTTTCATTTTTTTAAATTATTTTTAACAGTTAGTTAAAAAATTATGGTATTTATAAATTCCAATGATAACATATTGGCACTGGTGTACGCAGAATTTTTTTCGGGGATGGGATATTTTTTTCCCGGAGAGGGTCCAATTTTTCAGAGTAACTGTCTTTTTTTCTCTTTTTACACGTTTTTGATTGCTTTTATTTGAAAATTTGATGAAAATTTTGATGAAATCAAAATTTCGGGGAGGAGGGAGCTGTAGACCATCAGTCCCCCCTTGCGTACTCCACAGCATCGTACAAAGGAAGGGAACTTTACTGATATATCAAGGGGAAGGTTTAAAGAAACATTTGAAGATAAATGGATTGGACGACGTGGAATTATCGGATTTCCAGGCCGGATCTTCTGATCTGACACACTTTAAGATTATTTCGTAAGGGAATCGGATTTTTCAGCCCGGATTTCCGGATTTGAAACCGTTAGATTACCTCCTATGGGGATATCTTTAATTAGTTGTTTATAATAACCAACCCAGAAAAATAGAGGCGCCAAAGGCTAAACTAACAATAGAACCTGAAGCCACAAAAACCATGGTTACGGAGTTGGAGTCGGAGCCGGAGCCGGAGCAAGAAACTGGAACCACACGACGGAGTAGGAGTCGCAAGGTTTTAGATGGTGCAGGAACCGAAGCTAAATAATTTTTTTTGAGCAGAGCTAGAGCTGGAGTATATATTTTTTGATTTTGTTTTGGGTTGAACCTGTTGAAATTTTTTTTTTAACATAATATATCTAAATGAGTCCGAAGGCGGGGACCGAATCCAGAGCCATGAAATTTTAAAATGATAGATCCGAGGAAGGAGTCGGAATTGTAGTAACAAATACTTCCATTCCCAGGAATGAGCGTAGAGGTCATGTGCTGGGTTCATTATAAAACGTATATAATCAAATGGAAGCTTTTTGAATATGTTGTAAGTGATATACAAATTAATAAATAATAAAATAAATAGTAAAGTTATAGTAGTCTTCACTTTATAATTTTCCTATGGGACCTGCTACTTTTGAGACACCCTGTATATATATATATATATTATATATATATATATATATATATATATATATATATATATATATATATATATATATATATTTATTATATAATATATATATATATATATATATATATATGAGTAATATATTTTAAATTAGGCATGGAAGATATTTCTGTTATATATATATATATATATATATATTAATATATATATATATAATATAGATATATATATATATACAGAAATTATAAATATATATATATATATATATATATATATATATATATATATATGGAGTTAAAGCAGTAATCGCTAGTGCAAATATTTACAAGTAGGAGGGCCTTGTTGATGAGATAAGAAGGAATCAATTAGGAGATACTAAGGTTAAAGTTAAGAAAAATTATTAAATTTACAATACTTTCAAAATAAGAATTTCAAGGTAATGCTTATTAGTATTATATAATTATTTATAACGTTTTAGTATTTATTTGTATAAAATATATAATATTTTGTAACTGGAAAACAGTCAAATCAAATTATTATTATATTACATAACTATAGGCTATAGGCTTCACAGTGTAAAGTCGTTTTCGTTTTTGCATTTGTGCTTAAGAAACGTAAGAAATGCTCGAGTTTGCGTTCGTTTTTGCCAAACTTAGCGCAAAATCGTGAAAAATGCTAGGCAAACGTAAGGAATTTCCTTAATTCTGTAAGGTTGTTATTTCCCGTGTTTGTCGAATTCAGCACGTTCTTACGAAAAAATGTAAACAAACAAGACGGCGGCGTGTAGGTCCGTTTGGTTTGATGAATGTTTCATTCAATAAAATTAGCTTTAAATCTATTTTCTTCCAAATTTATAAACTCCATCACAATAGTTGATCCAATTATTTGTAATATAAACCATTTGTTATTTTTTTTATTTGTTTATTCCAAAACCACGTGGTCCACCACAACAACTGATTCCAAATGTTTGTAATAAAAGTAACTTTTATGAGAAATCGCGTTCGTTTATGCACGAAATTCGTGCTAAAACTGGGTGAGCATTTCTTATCGAGCGTAAGCACAAATGACAAAAACGATGAGGGTCTAGGTTTGATCGTCAGAGTTGCATGCTATTGTTTTTCGAAGGTGTTGTTTTCCTTTCTTAACCGTTTTAACATTGTGTTATTCTCCTAATGGAAATTTCTGTGATTGAAAGTGTTATATATTCATTTCCTAATGTTATTAAGGAACATAGAGGTTTATATAACCAACCAACTGTCGTATTATATCGAAATTAGCAAATTACCAATAATAAAAGCCTACATTAAAATTCGCTTAGAAATGTGTGTGTAGGTGTGTGTGTGTGTGTGTGTGTGTGTGTGTGTGTGTGTGTGTGTGTGTGTTGTGTGTGTGTGTGTGAGAGAGAGAGAGAGAAAAGAGAGAGAGAGAGAGAGAGAGAGAGAGAGAGAGAGAGAGAGAGAGAGAGAGAGAGAGAGAGAGAGAAGCGGTGTGTGTGTGTATATGTATATTAAAAAAATTGAATGATTGGAAATAAATTTAGAATGTTGAATTTCAATTAAAATCGAATTTTTTTAAATCGAATTTTGAACAAAACAAAAACAAAAAATAAAAATAAAAAGAAATAAATCAGTTACATAAAGACACTAAAGTCTCCCCCCTCCCCGAAACACGAACAAAAATCAAAAAAAAAACAAAAAAAAAAAAAAAAAAAATTTAATAAATTGAATATAAAACGACTTTCTTTTTTAAATTTTTTTTTTTTTTAATTTTGAATTTTTTAATTTATGCTTGAAATGTTACAATGTTGAAATTTATTCTTCAAATTCAACGTTATCAATATCAAAATGAGGATGTTTATTAATATTAATCAAACCTAACATACTTAACCTAACCTGAGCTAACCTAATCTAGCCTAAGCTGACCGAATTTAATATATTCTAAATTACCTAACCTAAACTAAACTAAGCTAAACTTATCATAACATATTCTAGCATAAGCTTACCTGACCTAAGCTAAATTAAACCCAAACATAGCATAACCCAACCTAACCTTACCTAACCTAACCTAACCTAACAAACTTAACCTAATCCCAACCTAGGCCAGCCTCTAGAAGAGCCACAATCCATATCTCAAAAACTACAACAGCTACCGGGAAAAGGAATACATTGCTGGAATCCTGGCAAAATTTTATCGAGGAAACTGTAAAAAAAAAAAACCAAAAAAAAAAAAAAAAAAAAAAAAAAAAAAAAATCCAATATTTTCGAAAACTACAAAAGCTACAGGGAAATGAAATACATTTTTGGAATCCTTGTAAAATTTTGGTTAGGAAAATGTAAAAGAAAAATACAAAAAAAAAAAAATTTAAACATAAAAATTGGCTATTTTTTTTGGGGGGGTGAGCATGGGACATATAAAATATATATATATATATATATATATATATATATATATATATCAATATATATTACATATATATTATAAAATAAATATATAAATCTTTCTATATATATAATATATATATATATATATATATATTTATTTGTAAAAGGTATTTACACGGCAATTTAGGGGCTCGAGCCGACGGGGAACACAGGGGGACGTTTTCCCCCATACCCGTAGGGGAGGGGGGGAATTAGTCCTACCCCGTAGTTCCCCGGAAGGCCGAGAGACCCCGACTCCTGCCATCGGTGCGGTATACCCTTGGGGTATTCTTTAGTTAAAAAAAAAGAAGCAAAATTTAATAGAAAGTCTATTTATTTTAACGAGTAACCAAATAAAAAGGTCTCTAAATAGGCTCTTTAAATCATATTACTATAATTATTAACAAATAAATTTTTTTTTTTATTTTTTTTTTACATTTTCCTATACAAAAATTTTTACCAGGATTCCAAAATGTATTCCTTTTCGCTGTTGCTTTTGTAGTTTTTTTGAGATAATAATTTTTTTTATGGTTTTTTTTTTTTTTTTTTTTTTTTTAAATTACATTTCCGCACTAAAATTGGACCATCATTCCAGCAAATGTATTCCTTTTCACGGTAGCTGTTGTAGTTTTTGAGATATGGATTGTGGCTCTTCTAGAGGCTGACCCCCAACCTAACCTAAACCTAACCTAACTTAACCTAAACCAAACCTGGACCATGCT
>JABUQX010015144.1:0-5000 GCA_015478945.1 Trachelipus rathkii
TTTCAGATCGTCCTAACCAATTCTTGAATTCACTTGACTTATGTTTCAATACTTCTCCTTCTCGTTATAAATACACCATTTCCCCTCCTATTATTAACTCTGACCACAATCTTGCAGCTCTTAAATATAATATTTTTTCTCCAGTAGCTCCACCATGCCCTAAACGTAATGTCTGGCACTTTAATTGGGCTAATTGGGGGAAAATTGCGTTGTTTTTTGGCTAACTACTCCTGGAAGGAATCCGGCTTTGACTTGTGGGATGCCTCGGTCACCGCTGAAATTGTGGGGGCAGTAATCACCGATGGGATGAGCAGGTTCATTCCATCTTCAACTAAATCTTTTTCTCCCCAAAATCCATGGTTCGATGGAGCTTTTTCTCGCGCCATTCAGGAAAGAGACATTGCGTATCGGGCATGGAAAAACTCTCATTCTCCTATTACTCTTACTAATTTTCATACTGCTCGGAATCGTTGCAGGGATACTATTCGACAGGCTAAGCGTTCTTTCACTAAAAGAAAGTGCGACAACCTGCTTGGTTCTCCTACTGTTAAAAATTTCTGGCCCCTTGCCAAAAATATCTCTAACAACTTTTGTAAATCTGCCTTTCCTCCCCTCATTCGCTCTTACGGTTCTGTTTCTAACTCTCCTTCTGAAAAGGCCAATCTCTTCGGCCTCCTTTTTTCATATAATTCTACCCTGGACGATTCTGGCATCCCTCCTCCTACTCCTTCTCCTCTCAGGGATCCTGAGATCTATGAACGCCAGAAAGGCTAGTGGCCTGGATGGCATTCCTCCCCGTGTTTTGAGTGAGTTTGCTTCTGAGCTTGCGCCTGTCCTCGCCTGTCCTCGCTCAACTCTACTCTCTATGTCTTAATACTAATACTTTTCCTCAGTGCTGGAAGCGCGCACATGTTCAGCCGATCCCCAAAAAAGGTAGCCGCTCTGATCCTTCTAACTATCGCCCTACAGCTCTCACTTGTATTCTATCTAAAATCTTTGAAACTCTTCCTAACTCTCATTTCCTGGATCATCTGGAGTCTCATTCCCTTCTTTCAGATCATCAGTATGGCTTTCGTCACTCGAGGTCAACTGGTGACATACTTTCCTATCTAACTGATTTATGGTCTTCTGCCTTTAAGGACCATGGGGAGTCTTGCGTGGTGCCGTTTGACATATCCAAAGCTTTTGAACGGGTTTGGCACGCTTCACTGCTCTCTAGGCTCCATTCCTTTGGGTTTCCCTCCTTCTCATTGCTTACTCTTGTCTAGTTTTCTCTCCGATCGCTCAATATCAGCACTCGTTGATGGAGCGACCTCTTTCTCCTTTCCTGTTAATTGTGGTGTTCCGCAAGGTTCTGTTCTATCTCCAACTTTATTCCTACTTTTCATAAACGATCTACTCAGCTGTACTTCCAACTCTGTTCACTCTTATGCCGATGACTCAACCCTCCACTCTTCTACTCACTTCAAATCTGCTCCCCTCTTTTGTTCTAGAGTTGCCTCTCGTCTTCAGCTTTCCGATTCTATCCTTGTCGATCTGGATGGGATTTCCCGGTGGGGTCACCGCAACTTTGTAAAACTCAACCCTTTAAAAACTCAACTTTTCTACATTGTCTTGGAAACCTCATATTTCAATGGTTGCTAAGGTGGCCTCAAAGAAACAGTGAGTTCTGTACAGGTTGCGGGATTTTTTTTCCTCTGCACAGCTGCTCCAGTTATATAAAGGACTTATTCGCCATTGTATGGAGTACTGTTCTCACATTTTAGGGGGCTCCGGCTCCACCCTTCTCTTGGATAGGGTTGAGTCTAAAGCTAAGAGACTAATAAACTGTCCTCTAATTTCAAACTCTCTTGACCCTCTATCTCTGCGACGTGACGTTGGCGCACTGTCTCTTTTCTATAGGTATTACAACGGTAGATGTTCAGGGGAGTTGGCCACTCGCATTCCACCTCCATTGCGTCGCCATCGCAATAAAGGGGTGCCATGCTCTCGCATGAATTTTGCGTGAGTATTGAGAACCCCAGACTTGTTCACTGTGGCGCCTCTTTCTTTCCAGCTACTTCTGTTCTGTATAACTCCTTGCCTTTTTCTGTTTTTCAAACAATATTTAATCTTCCTCTCTTTAAAGCTCACGCCTGCGCTCACCTGGGAAATTTGCCTTAGGCTGGGGATTGGGTAGGGTATTTCATGTTTTATTTTCCGCCCCTCCTTGAAAAGGGCTCGGCCCGTGAGTGGTGGTTAACTGTAAAAAAAAAAAAAATTATAAGTAAAGTTTTTCGCTATTCAACACCTAAATTTGCATTCGTTAATTTACACTCATTTTTTTATATAAATAATACGTCTAAAATGGTTTTATTCTGAAAATTTAGAACTGTGAAGAGAGGAATACAGCAAGACTCAATAAATTTATTTTGCATAAATGCTTCAACTATAACTAGCATAATAACTGTTGTAACTGCTATAAAAGGGAGAATCCAGTATTGGAGATTTCAGGACCCTATTTTAGCCCCCACCTAAAAATGAACATAAAATTCTTAATTTTCAGACAATTTTGATGGGAAAACAGCAAACCGCAACTTTTTGGACTTCTAAAACGTCGTTTACGTGTGTTTTTCAACGTCTGTAGTCATTGTTTTATGATTTTCATTATTTCAGAACCTATATTTTTGACACTTTTTCGTATCAACTTCTACAATTTTTTTTCGAAATGAATTCAAACTTGACATTTTCATAGTTGGGTCCATTACTCACAAACTGCACTTAGTAGTTTTTTTGATTTTTTTTGGAAATTTGTCCTCAGGAATATCAAAATTCAAAACCAATTTTTATTTTGGTTTTAATTGCTGTGAACAATTTTCAAAAAATCAAAAAAACTACTAAGTGCATTTTCTGCATAATGTGCTTATCTATATTTCAAATTGAAGTCATTTCAAAATAAAAGTTGATGAATGTCCAAGAAGCATGAGTTCTGAAAAGTGAAAATGATACAATGATTACGAGACTCAGAAAAACACCCGAAAACGACGTTTTAGAAATCAGAAAAAATTAGGATTTGCTTTAATCTCACTCAAAATTGTCTGAAAATTAAGAATTTAATGTTAATTTTTAGGTGGGGTTTAAATTTGGTTCTGAAATCTCCAACATTCAACAGTCAACTTAATTAAGAGCAGTAACTATTACTACTCTCTTTTTAATAAAAAGTAAATCAATAATTAAACTATAATTATAATTATAATTATAATTATAATTATAATTATAATTATAATTATAATTATTTATATTATAATTATATTATAATTATAATTATAATTATAATTATAATTATATTATATTATATTTACATAATTATAATTATAATTTTAATTACTGTTTATAGTGTAAGTCGTCAGTCAGTCAGGTCAGGTCAATAAATAATAATAATGATAAATAAAAAAAGAAAAGAAAATAAACTAATAAATAATAATAATAATAATAATAATAATAATAATAATAAAATAAAATAATTAAAATATTTAAAAACCTAAGTTCATAAATTGGTTATTGAAGAAAATTAGGATATTACTTTCAAATAACTCTTAAAAAGCATCAAATATGCAAATTTTTTTCAAAACTAATGAATAATATTACCTTATTTCAGCGAAATAAATATGATCCATTCTTGAACTTCGCTTTTGAGGGGATGTATTTGTGTCCCCAAAACTAGAATCAGACATTCTACAATTGGTAATAAAATTTATTTAGCTCTTATACTATTCTCCTACAAGAAATTTGACTTCTCTTCTCCACTCAGTGACTAACTCTCAAACACCCGTCTTAATAATAAGGTATCAAATTGCTAAATCAACTTAAAATTGGATTTTCAAAATGCAACTCAACTCTATTAATAATTCAGTTTTCAATTAAGAATATATATATATATATATATATATATATATATATATATATGTATATATATATATTATATACTCTTTTATAGATCTATACCTAAATTCTCTCTCTATATATATATATATATATATATATATATATATATATATATATATATATATACATATACATATATATATATATATATATATATATATAAATATATATATATATATATATATATATATATATATATATATATATATATATATATATATATATATATATATATATATATATATATATATATATATATATATATATATATATATATATATATATATTATAACGATAAATGTCTTGATCCACCTCTCAAATACTAAACTGTGCAACCTTTTGATACAGTATGGGAGGCAAAAGTTGCGTTCCTTTACAGAGGACTTTTCCTGTTACGGTGACAATAAGAAACAAAAAGGGATTGAAAAGACACGAAAGTTGGTTTTTCTTATATATAATAATAATATGAATGATTAAGTATTTTCCAATATTATTCCTACCTACCTATGACTGTTTTCAACTTTAATTTACAAATAAC
Source organism: Trachelipus rathkii (assembly GCA_015478945.1). Lineage (NCBI taxonomy): Eukaryota > Metazoa > Arthropoda > Malacostraca > Isopoda > Trachelipodidae > Trachelipus > Trachelipus rathkii. The sequence goes on from JABUQX010015144.1 coordinate 4,463, forward strand.
CTATTACTAACCTAAGCTAAATGTTATATACCAATTTATTTCGACAAAGTATATACAGTACAATATAACCCCAGGTTATATATATTTATTTATTTACAAATTCGGTTTAAGTCATGTACAAAAGGTAAAAGAGCAATACTTCCTTTATAAACGTCGTTATTCAGACGAATGATCCTTCGGAAGGTGCTCCCCACTCCTTTGAATAAACTGATCCAATTTTACAAACGGCCTGTGTGATCTTTCAACCTTCGGAATCTTCCGTAGCCTGTTTTTTTTGTCTTCAGTAGCTAACCTAAGGTTAACCTGGACCTTCAAATTTGGTTGGCAACTTAGTTGATCAATAATTTCAGCCTTGGCCTTAATATCCAGTCGTGACTTTATTTAGACTCAACCTTTCGTCTGAGTCCGATCGAAAATCCAATCTTTAAGGTTTTGGTCATAAACTCAACTTTGAACTCGATTCCAAAACTCGGGTCTGATCCTGGCCCCAAACTCGTCTCCCTGAAATCATGAAATAACCAACTATTAATTATTGCCT